>MINK01172281.1:27091-37606 GCA_001735545.1 Phormia regina
TTTTTTTTTAATTTTATTATCATTTTTTTTTTTTTTTTTGCTTTAGCACACACACTTTAGATACAAATAATAAAAAGTAAATTTTTTCCATATACAAGTACTATGAGATACAATATCTTTAGGCTGTAAAATGCTTTACAGCAAAAATTACAATAGTAAACACCTACAATGTTTCACTTGTATATGTGTGTGTATGATTTTTAACATAATTTCATATACTCTTAACAAACTTTAATAGATTGTTGTATTTATTTAATGATTATACCTCTCCCTTTAAACCTCTCAGCCCTGCAAAATTAAACGAGGGATTTCTAGATACTTTATGTATTTTAAGTATAAACATTTTATAGGTGCGTGCTAGTTTTTTTTTTTTTTCTCTATTTAAGTTTTATAACATGCGTAAATATTTTACCTTAAAAAAAAATAAATGAAAAGAGTTGTATATGAGTAAGTTTTTTTTTTTTAATATTATTTTTGAATTATAGTGTTATTTGTAGCTATTATTTGTCTATTTAAGTTTACAACGTAAATTTTTTAATTTTTTATTTCATTTGTGGTTATTGGGCTTTGTAGATAGTTTTCTATATATATATATGTGTGTGTGTATGTTTAACGGTACTATTGGTTTTTACCTAAGTTGTCATATAGTAAACAGTAATTTTGATATATTGAGTTTAAATAAATTAGAGAAGTGGGCGATAAAATAGCACATGAAGGTGTAGGGTGAGATAATCAGAAAATAAATAAATTAATTAATTACATTGAATATATATTTTTTTTAATTTATTGAAATATTTCTAATTCATTATTTCTATGAAAATTTAAAAAATATTGCAAAAAGCAGCCAATGCTTTTTGCAATTATTTTTTATTTTATTTTTTTTTATAAAAGCTTTTTTATAATTTTTTTTTAAATATTTATTTAGCTCATATATAGCTATTAAATATTTTTGTAGCTACAAATATTTCCTACTTAAAATTTCTCTTACCTTCCTCTCCTCTTACACTAAAAATTCCATTCTATTAACCTCTAAATACTCTTCAAACGACAAATACACATACATACATGCATAGAAAATTACATGTAATTAAAGGTTTACCACCATATGGCAGTGACATTTTCAACAACACATTCTAAACAATTAATTAATTAACAGCTAAACTAAATTTAAGATTTAAATCTAACACATACAAAAGCAAAACTTAAATTATATATTGTAGTAAATACCTACTTACATCATTGACTATTAAAATATCTAATATACTACATGTTTTAATGACCCAATGTGCAGTATGTTTTAATTAATATTTTTATTTTATAAATTTTTTTCTATGCTCCACGGAATTAGATTTTTTTTTTCAAAATTTTATTAATAGTTTTTATTGTGTTTTTTAAAATGTTATTAATAGTCTCAAACATAATGTGTTATAATCATATTTATTACATTTTTTTATTATAGTATTTATATTTTTTTCTTTCTATTTGTCTTTATTTGTTTGTATTATGTCTATTTGAAAATCATGAAATTAATCTAAAAAAAAATGTTTTGTTTAATATTTGCAAAAAAAAAAAAAACGAAAACTCCTTTTTCAGTAATACAGTGCAAAACCTTGACACAAAATTATTTTTACTGCACTGCACAATAAACATCATGAGCAGTGGTAGTATTTCAAACAGTGGACAGACGTACAGATAAACTGACAAATGTAGGGACAGACATTTAAAAGGACAGACAAACAAACAAATGGCAGAAATATGAAAAGAAACACAGTGGGAAAATGAGGCATTAGAATGAAATTTTCCTAATTATTTTGGTATTTATTGAATTCAGCTAGCTGAATTGTTGAAAGAAATTTACAAATGGTAATATTTTATTATTTTGAATTGAAATATATTATTTTACCTTAATTTAACATATTGTTGTATTAAAATTTATATCATTCAGCTAGCTGAATTATTAGAAAATATTTTAATTTATTTTGTTTTAAAATATTTTATATTGTTTTAGTAAAATTTTATTTATTCAGCTAGCTGAATTATTAATTTTCTTTAAAAATGTATTAAATTGAAATTTTTTTAAGTAAATTTTAAAGAAAATTATTAATTCAGCTGGCTGAATTGTTGAATTTATAAGGTTTTATATAAACTTTTAATTTAAGGTTCATAATCTTATTAATATTTTCTATTCAGCTAGCTGAATTATTAAGAATCTTATCTTTTAACATTTACTAAAAATTTTAACTAATTTTGTATAAAAATTATGCTAATTCAGCTAGCTGAATTGTAGAAATTCTTTATAAAATCAAAAATTTAACAATTTTGTTAATAAATTACTAACAACTAATTAAGCTTGCTTAATTGTTATTTGTTTTCATATATTATTACTTTTAATCTTATTATTATTATTATTATTATTATTATTTTTATTACTGTTACTATTGTTATTTTCTTTAAATTACAAAAAATATTCATTTTCCTTATTTACAACATTCCTTATATATATTTTTTTTTTTACAAAATTAATAATTCCGCATTAAGCTACCCAATTCAGCAAGCAGAATTAGGAAAATATTACTTAAAAAATGTCTAAAAATATTTGTCAAAATTACGTAATAAGAAATTTTTGCAAATTCAGCTAGCTGAATAGAAAAAACAACACACAGATAATATATATTGTTAATTTTGTTTATTTATATTTCGTAAGAAGTGCTAATTCAGCTAGCTGAATTTAAAAGAAATTATTTGAATTTAATTTTAAGCCTTCTAAATAGAATATCTTATGTTAATAAGGGTAAAAAGTCTCTCAAATAATATTTATTTATTCAGCTAGCTATAAAAAGGGTTAGATATTATAATTTGCCAATTTTCTGAATTATATTAACTTCAAAAAGATAATTCAGCTAGCTGAATTCACAAGAAATTACTCCAATTAACTTCCAAGTCTTGTGTACAAATTACTTTTTATTAAATTTGCTAATTCAGCTGGCTGAATTTGGTAAAAATTATTTATTTTAAGATGTTAATTCAGCTGGCTGAAATTATTAGAAATAACTTTAAGTCTTATATAAATTTTTTTATTAAATTATTTAATTCAGCTTAATAATATGGTTTTAATCGATAACTTTTTATTTTATATTTAGTTTAGCTGAAAAAATTAGCTGAATTTATAAGATATTACTCCAGCTAATTTTTAAATTTAGTTTTCAAATTATTTTTTATTAAATTTGTTTATTCAGCTAGCTGTATTAGGAAAAAATACTAAAATAATATTTATAATAATTTCCATAAATTATATTAACTTTTTATATTTTATTTAGTTTAAAGTACTAATTCAGCTAGCTGAACTTACATAAAATTACACGGAATATATATTTATTTACTTAACTTTTAATTTTTCCAAATTTTTAGAATTATTTCTCCGCTAAACATTCAATTCAGCTAGCTGAATTAGAAAATAATCACCTAAATTATTTAACTTGCTGAAATTTTAAATGATTTATGCTAAAATTTCTTTATTCAGCTGGATAAGTTGGTAATAAAATATAATTCAGCTTTTGCTTTTTACAGTTTTGACATCTTTTGAAAAAATGTAACTTATTCAGCTAGCTGAATTTTAAAAAATTAATTTTTATAATACTTTGTTAATTTTGTTATATATGTTATTAATATTAAATTTATTCAGCTAGCTGAATTAATTAAATTCCAGATCCAATTAGCTGAATTCAAAAACAATCACCTAAATTATTTAACTTGCTGACATTTTAAATTATTTATGCTAAAATGTAATAATTCAGCTGGCTATCTGGGCAATAAATTTAAATTTTGCTTTTGCTTTTTACAGTTTTTACATCTTTTGATAAAATTTAGCCTATTCAGCTAGCTAAATTATTGAAAAATTATATTTTATAACACTTCGTTCATTTTCTTATAAATATTAATAATATTAAACTTATTCAGCTAGCTGAATTAGTAAAATTCTAAGTCCGTCCAGCTAAATTGTTAATAAAACGTCTGAATTATTTGTATAATTTGTAAGCTAAATTATAAAAAATAATTATTTGTTTGGTTTTTCTATACAAATTTTACTAACTAACAAAATTTAGCTGATTCTGTTAGCTGAATTTATAAAAATTTCATTATATCTTTATTTTTCGTAATCTAATTATATTTGCTGATTATATTAAGCTTATTCAGCTAGCTGAATTATAAAAATTTTTAAATTCATTATGCTAAATTGTTAAATGACATTTTTTATAAAACTGACTAAGAAAATTAAGTTGATTCAGCTAGCTGAATTTATAAAAATGTCACTATATTTTTATTTTTTGTAATCTAATTATATTTGCTGATTATATTTAGCTTATTCAGCTAGCTGAATTATACAATTTTCAAATTCATTTAGCTGAATTGTTAAAAAATTTATATTTTATTCAATTAATACAGCATTTTTTATGATCTTTTACGAATTTATTTATACATATTTTAATATCATTTAAAATTTTATTTATTTCTATTCTTAACCCATTGTGCATTATTTATTTTTGAATTGTTTGCTAAAACCAACACCATATTTTTAGATGAAAGAAAAAAATCACAGTGCTAGATATTTATGATATTTTTTTATTTCTACAAAACCTTAATAAAATAATAAAAAAAATCATTAACTAAACCAAAAACCATACACAATAGTTAAACAATATAATTTTGTTTAAATATAAAAAAAATATATTAAAAAAAGCTGCTGCATTTTGTTTAAACTTCAAAATAAGACCAAATATATAATCGTGAGAACCCTGTAAATGTTTCTATTTAAGTTAAAAAAAATAATAATAATGGCGCTTTTGTTGTAAGCATATTACGAGCATTTTATTTGTTGGTTACTTTGATGTTGTTGTTCAAAGATTTTTATGTTGCACTCTGAAAAAGGTGTGTTGTTTTTTTTTATTATTATTATTTGTATTTGTAACTTTGTAAATAAACAAACAAACAAAGCCACAATAATGTAATAATAAAAAACTAAAACATTTGTTTAAAAAATAATCAGAATAAGAATAAAACTTTGCCCAGTTATTGATACAGATACAGACATAATTAAATGATCGACTTTAAATAATAAGCAGCCTTTTTAGAAGCCGCTAAAGCAGCATCTAGGCCAAGTTTTAAACAATAAATATTAAACATTTATTTAAAGCTTTTTAACATTAATATTTTATATGCTTAAAGCTGCTTAACACAACTGTCCCTTTACTTTTGTTATTAAGTGTAAATTTATTTTTTTATTTTTTTTAAGTTACCATCTGATATTGTTGTTAATTCTTGGCATATTGTAAACGTTTTTTTTTTTCTTATTGTAGTTTGTCTAGATCTGTTTGTAATATAAACGTTCTAATGTAAATATATTTATACACTAAAGTGTTTTTATTTCATTGATTCAATGTCATTTCGTGGCGTTTGTTAAGCTGAGTACTTTGACACTTTAGTTAAATGCCAAACAAGTCTTAGTTACTCTAAGTATATTCTTACTTAGAGTTCAAACAACAGCCAGCTAAATAAATAAACCGATACATAGATAGATAGATAGATAGATCGACATAAAATACATAAAACCGCCATTAGCCCAACAAAGTTATATTAAACATTAGCCAGCCATTCAGCCAACCATTGTCGTCACCAATTGATTTCAAATATCCAAAACTTGCGCTAACCAAAAGTGTCAAGTTAAAAACGTTTTTGGTTTTTCTGTAATTTTGCAAATAAAAGCAAGCGAAACAAAAAAAATTATCTTATACCTGGTTTTTAATATGAATTTTACACTTAAAGTTTTTTTGCTGATCTCCTAAAGCAGGTAGAATATCTTAAACAAGGCATGAAAAAGATACGAGTAACACTAGTGCGAAAAACTATAATGTGTGTGAGATTGTTTTTTTTTATATACATACATATATCTTTAATTTATGTAATAATTTGAAAACAATTTTAATTTGTTTTTGTAAAAATATGGTCATAATTGGAAAATTGCTTATAAAATAGGGTCATATGTATAGTTAGACCAAGTGACCAAAAGTCGTTAAAACTTGTAGAGAAATAAATGTATTAACCAAAATGAGTAAAAAAAGAAATAAAACAAAGCAAAAACTACAAATAATTTAAAATTATAGAAAACAAAAGCTAAAAATGTTTACAAAAATAAATTTTATTTTTAATTCAGCTAGCTGAATTAGCATATTTTCTTAAATAAATTTAAAGAAATAAATTAAAAATGTAAATAATTGTTTTTTACTTCAATTCAGCTAGCTGAATTTCAAATTTTTCAATAATATCACTATAAAAAATAATAATTCAAAATTTAAAAAAATTACTACATGAATTTCATTTCAATTCAGCTAGCTGAATGAAAATTTTCAATTATAATATGATCAAAAAAAGAGTTAAAAATTAAAACAAATTAATTTTATTCAAATTCAGCTAGCTGAATTGGCTAAATTTTGTTTCAAGTAATTTTGAAATTAATTAAAGAAGACATTACATATAATAATTTTCTAATTCAGCTAGCTAAATTATTATATATGCCTCTTAATAATAACAAAAATTTAAAACGGTCGGTTTTATTTCAATTCAGCTAGCGGAATCAGTAAATTCTTAAAAAAATAATTTGAAAATTTATAAAAACAACCAAGTATTATAATTAATCAGTTATTTGTATCTATAAAATAAGCAAATAAAATAAATTCAGCTAGCTGAATTAATAAATTTGTAGCTTAATAATATCAGACATTGGCTAGAAATTTAAAATAAGTTCTTTTATACAAATTCAGCTAGCGATTTATTAAAAATTTATTAAATTTTTTGAAAATTATTAGAAAATTTAAAATCAAACTGAAGTAATATTATATTAATTATTCAGCTAGCTGAATTAATTTATTTTCTGCTTTTGACTTGCAGAAATTTGTAAAAAATGTTAATAAATAAATTTTATATCAATTCAGCCAGCTGAATTTGCTATATATTCTATATTAACATATACAAATTTCTTTAACATAATGAATTATTATTTAAATTCAGCTAGTTGAATTATATAATTTGTGTTATAAATAACCAAAAATTTAAAGTAATTTTTCTAATTCAGCTAACTAATTTAACAATTTTTTTAATTATATAAAAAGAAAACCTAACTAAAAATAAAAACTGTATCGTTTTATATCAATTCAGCTAGCTGAATTAGTTTATTTTTTGAAAAATAACTAAAAAATTTAATAAGAAATAAAATCTACGTAATATTTTCCAAATTCAGCAAGCTGAATAAATAAGTTTATGTTAAAATAATATACAAAATTAGCTTTTAATATTATAGAAGTGATATGTTCTTAATTCAGCTAGCTTTATTAGAACATTAGGCAAAAGAAACTTAAAAGATTAAGAAAAAAATACATAAAATGAAGAAATTTTCCCAATTTATTCAGCTGAATAAACAAAGTTTATAATAACTTCAAACATAATTCATATATTCAGCTATTTGAATAAATACCAAAAATAACTTCAATGTAATTTTCTCGCAATTCAGCTAGCTAAAATCAAAAAATTTCATATTTATTAAAAATAGCATATAAATATAATTTAATTATTTTATAATTAATTAAATTCAAAAACAAAATTAATTGAAAATCTTGTAAGCAAGAAAATTTTAAAGTTTTTTTTTTAATTCAGCCAGCTGAATTCTCAAAATATCAATTTTACATTTAAATAATTTTCTAAAAATAAGAAATGAGTATATTTTAGGTATTCAACTAGCTGAATTAGCAAAATAAAACCATAAGTAGCTTAAAAATATTGCAAATAAATCTAAGTATTTTTTTGAGATAGCTGAATTAAAAAAAAAAATACATAAAATAACTTAAAGAAATGTTTTAAAAGCTAAACTTTCTAATTTCTTCCCAATTCAGCTAGCTGAATACGCATATTAAACAAAATTCAAAGGAATTTACCTTGATATGACCAAATAATGTAAATAATTCACGAAATTGATTTAAAATACCAATTATGCATTTAAGTATTAATATATTAAAAAATTACTTTAAAAATAATAACATATTGTATAACATTTGAGTATATTTTTCATAATTCAGCTAGCTGAATTAAAAACTTAAGCAAAAATTTCTAAATTTATGAAGCTTAATTCAAAAATTTTATCGTTTATTATTAAAATATATACTTTAATAAAAAAATATCGTATTAATTAATAATTCAGCTAGCTGAATTAAAAAAAAAATTGGAATTAAATTAATTTAGGACCTAGTTTCAAATACAAAATATGTATTTTAATAGCAATTCAGCTAGCTGAATTTGCTTTTTAAACAAAAAGTATATTGAGAACATAAAAAATTAATTATCTGATCAATTCTTTTTCAATTCATAGTGCTGAATTTAAATAAATAAACTAAGAATTACTAAAATTTTGCATTTTTAATAGGTATTTTAATATTAATTCAGCTGAATTAAAATAAATGTCCTTAAGTACTCTGAAAAATTAACTAACTAATTAATTTAAGTAATTTTTATATAATTCAGTTAGCTGAATTAATAAATTTAACGTTGAAAAATTCCTAAAGTTGCAGATAATAAAAATTTTAGCATTACTCTTTTAATTCAGCTAGCTGAATTAAGGAAATAAGCACTTTAGAATTATAAAAATGGTATAACAAAAAAAATAATTGATAAAGAAAACATTTCAATCAATAATTTCCTCTTTTACAAAAATTTTTTCCTACCTCTGCTTAAATCTAATCTCGCAACACACATTTTTATTTAAAATAACTTTAAAATTCCATTTAACACTTATTTTAAAAAATCATAACCTACACTAATTAAAAACGTTAATTGACATAATTTACAACAAAACACAAACACTCAAACAAAACAACATTTTCTTATAACACTTCACTCAATTAAAATTTATCTAATAAAATTCACTTAATTTTTCACTAAATGTTCTTCATTTAAACTTGATCATACTCAACAAATTTACTTACACAATTACTAACGCTCTCAGTTAAAGAAAGAACACAAAAAAAATATATGAAATACAACTATAAACTGTCATATGCTCATTTAATCATATTTTATATGTAAAAAAAAAAGATTGTATTTGTAGTTCTTTATTTTTTTGGCACGTAGGCAAATATTATAAAAGAAGAACAACAACAAACAAATAGTACACCAAAAAAATCAAATACGCAATTGAGTAATAATAAACTTGTATTTGTAGTACATTATTATATTGTGTAAGAGTGCAAAATTATTTGTTTATTTTTATACCTAAAGTACCTACATACATATGTATATATGTATATATGAAAAAAAAGATCTTTAGTGCTTCTTTTGAAGCAACAAATATTTGAAAATATTTTATTTTATAATTATTTTTAAGAGTATTTTAAATTGTGTATCTTTGTTTTTAATTACACATATTTATTA
Organism: Phormia regina; assembly: GCA_001735545.1. Taxonomy (NCBI): domain Eukaryota; kingdom Metazoa; phylum Arthropoda; class Insecta; order Diptera; family Calliphoridae; genus Phormia; species Phormia regina. The sequence goes on from MINK01172281.1 coordinate 36,563, forward strand.
CACCAAAAAAATAATGCTCTTATTTGCAAAGCTTTCTTCTTAATAGGCAACAAAAACAAATGCAAAAGAAACAAATTGTTTTTTTTTTTATTCTAAAGAAAAAGAAAAGCAACAACAAAAAAAGCTTTTTTGCACAAATACCTACATACATACACGTGATATTTAAATAATGAAACATAATGTAAAGGAAACAAACACAACAACTACAACCACAACACAAACAATAAATAATAACCGACAGAATAGACAACATTGTATTGTTTGATTAAACAACGACGTCATCGACGTCAACTGATGATCGTTTTTGTTTAGGGAAATGCTACACAGTGGGCTAGGAAAAATATAAAGATAAAAAATAAATATTTAGAAAAGGATAGTAAGATCTATTATTTAAAGTTCATTCACAATAGTAAAGTTAATAACTATTTTTTAATTAAAGTATACTTCATACACATTTATTATTTCAGTATGACGTTAACATTATGAAATATATTGAGGATCAAATGAAAAGTCCAATTAGTACACACCCTGCTGACTACTGATCCTTATAATCAATCCATGTGCTGTGCAAGAAAGTGGAGGCAAAAAAAGAGGATAAAGTGGATGTATAATTAATAATAGTTCCTTTGTAGTGAGAAGTTTATTAAAAAAATAATTATAAGTTATATTCTGAGTTGAGGAATGAAGCATGAACGGGAGAAATCTTTGATCAAATATACCGATTTCTTGTAGCCGGAATTAATGACACTAAAAATATTCAATCAAGAATTTTAGTAAAAATTCAGAATTAGGCGGACGAAGCAACAGAGAATTGATTTATTTTTTCCCTTTAAATATAATAATTTAAGTATTTAAGCCTTTTTATTTTATAGGTAGGAGGTTATATGATTCAGATAGGGGTATATAATTTTTGACGGGGATGATTTTGATTGGGAATTAGGGATTTGTTGGGATATATTTAGACTTGGGGATTTTTTGTGGGATTTTTAATGTTAATGAATATTAATATTATTTAATTTAAAATAACGGATTTTGTACTATAAA
>MINK01172282.1:12463-28094 GCA_001735545.1 Phormia regina
ATTGCCTATGTGTACCAAAATTCGGGAAGGTGCCAATTATGGACCTATACTTGTATTAATGTATTATGGACCATAATCAATAAAGTAATTAAAATTTTAGATGAATTAAATATATATTTGAAGTGCAGAATCACACTTTTGATTCAATCAAATATATATTTAACTAAATTGATTAAATATTCGTTTTTTTTTCATGAAAATTATTAATTAAATAATTTACTTCTCAAAAATTATTCAACTTATTTCAATTGATTGAACTGAATGCTGTATTTAATTGAGTTAAAAAAAAGAAATTCAAAGGATCATATTTTGTGTTCCATCAATATTTATCGCAGATTTTTTAAACTTTATTTTAATACAAATAGAATTGAAGAATCTTATAAGTTTTATTTAATCGAAAGTAATTGTGTGAAATAAAGTCATTTACATATTGTTTACCTATTGTTTTCATAATATTTACATTATTATATTACCCAAATTACGATTTTATTAGGCAACAAGTAGACAAAAAATGTAAATACACAATGTCAACAATAAAGAAAAATAATTTTTATAAATTTTATTTGGACAATAGAACTATTTAAATGACGTTTATCATTTCTTTATATAACATCATTAATGTAAAAAATGTAATTTCACCCCACATACATTGACATTTAATGAATTTGTATGATGTCAACAATGTAAAAAATGTAATTCCACACATTTAATGAATTTGTATTATTTCAATAATGTAAAAATTTCAAAATTTATAAAATTTTAAATGTTGGACTTTATTAGGCAAGAAGAGGTTCAAAATATATTCTTTTACATAACTTCAACAATGAACAAACATTATTTACATAGAGTAAACAATTTAAAAAGTAATTTTTATAAAAGGTTTAAGCATTCATTTGGATTTTTGGAACTAAAGACTTTTATGTATCATTTACAGTAGACACGCGGAAGCTTGATCTCATTTTTAACAAGGATGTTCACGTTTTCAATACTGTTCACTTTTTTGTTTTAATGGCCAAAAACAAGTATTTTATTTTCTAGGATTAGAAATAAAAACATTTTATTCTTATTCGGGGATTTTTCAATATATAAAATTAAAAAAAAAAAAATCACGTTTTTAAGCTTTCATGTTTTGTTTACGATTTAGAATTGTCTGTGAAAGAATATTTATTCACATTTCAGAATCGTTTACGTTTTCGACAGTGCACATCAATAGTGTAAAAAATCAAAATTAAAAAAAAAAAATAATTTTAAATACAAGTCGTTTTAGGCAACAAGAAGTCAAAAACGCATTGTTTACTTAATTTACACAATGTAAACAATATATTTTACCAAAAGTGATAAATATTTACTGAGTTTTTGTTAAGCAAAGCCTTTTACGTATTGTATACCCATTGTCTATATAATGTCAATAGTGTAAAGAATCTTAATTTAATGTAAATACCAGCCTTTATTATATAACGATTAGCTAAAAATACATTATACATTTACATATTACTTACATGATAACAATGTAAAGATTATAAATTTTCTGAAAGTGTTAGTCATTTAAAAAGTCTTTGAAAAGTTATTACATATTGTCAATAATGTAAAAAATACAAATTAAAAAATTGAAGACTTTACTACGCACAATGTAGTCAAAAATACATTATTGACATATTATTTACATAATGACAACAATGTAATAAATTAATTTTTGGGAATAGGTTTTACATTTAAAGAGTTTTTGTTAAGTAAAGCTTTTAAAAATTGTTTACATAATGTCAATAATGTAAAAATCCTAATTTAAGAAAAACTCTTAACTGCTAGACTTTATTGGACAACAAGTAGCTAAAAATACATTCTTTACATATTATTTACACAATGTCAACAATGTAAAAAAATTTATTTTTCGAAAAAAGTATGTCAAAAATACATTATTGACATATTATTTACATAATGACAATAATGTAATAAATTTATTTTTGGGAATGGGTTTTACATTTAAAGAGTTTTTGTTAAGTAAAACTTTTAAAAATTGTTTACATAATGTTAATAATGTAAAAATCCGAATTTAAGAAAATCTCTACTCGACTTTATTGGACAACAAGTCGCTAAAAATACATTATTTACATATTATTTACACAATGTCAACAATGTACAAAATTTAATTTTTCGGAAAAAATAAGGGATTTACTGAGTTTTTGTAAAGTTATATTATTAACATACTTTTTACCCATTGTTTACATAAGTCAAAATTTAAAAAATCAATAATACTAGATTTCATATGATATTATATATAAATTCATTAGGATCAACTATGTAAAACGATATTTAATTAATTGGAAAATTTACCATTTTTTTATATTTTATAGAAATATTTTGCATAAAGCAGAAAGGATGTAAATTTCAGAAAATAACATAATAATCTACAGACAACAATGTAAAAACATAAGTGTTTTTTTATAAAGACTTTCATAAATATTGTCCAGCAATTACTTATATACGGAGTCAAATTTAAATTGTTACAATTAGTGCAATTGACATGAATTATATGCGATTTTTAAAATGTAAACAATGTAAAATATTAAAAAAATGCAACAACATTTCTTAAATTATCAATTTTATTTTGTAATAGCAAATACAAATAATTTTACCAATTGTTTACATCAAGTAAATAATTTAATAATTTCTTTTATTAAATTTATTTAAAATTTTAAGACTCAATTTTTTAATAATAAATATTAAATTCCTTAAAAAAAATATGAAAAACATCCAGCTAGTATTCGCTTATCTTTCAATTTAAAATTATGAAAAGTACTTTTTAGTTCCCCTTGCACCCAATAAATTTTTCATTTTTTACATTTTTCCCCCGATCATTTGCATCTTCAGCAAAAGATAAAACAAAAATCCATATCCATATAATACCAGTATTATTTACCACAGCATCCTCAACATAAGATCATCATCATTCATTTACCTCTTAGATCTTGCTCTGCTTCATTTAATCTTTACAACATTTACAACATTATCATTATCATCTACATCATTATCATTATCTAGCTAGGAGCTTAAAAATGCAACAAAATCTAATTTTAATTTTTAAGATTTTTGTATCTCTTAATTTCATACCAACATCTCCCACCCCTCTCTGTCTCTCTCTCTTTCTTTCTCTGTCCAATAACTAACCAACAAACATTCCACATTATAATATTTTTTATTACTACATACTATTCTACATACATACATATGTATGTATGTATGTATGTATGTATGTATGTATGTATGTATGTTTGTATGTATATACATTTTGTCTTTATTTACTTTAACGCTGATTTAAGTTGATGCAATCATTATTATTATTGTTGTTACTATTCAGGCCTATAAATTTATTCCTTTAAGGCAAAACTCCAACTATACAGACAGAAATTTTATAAAACCAACCAACAACCTTACCAGCCATAGAGTCAGCCGTATATATAAAACAAAAAGATCCTTACTTAGCTGGGCAGATTTTGAACATTAAACCCAAAGGAAAAAAATTCAAAAAAATACAAAAAATATTAAGTAAAAAAATTACTAAAACCAACAAACCACCACACATCTGTCATATGTTAGTTCAAAATGCATTATATTCATGCCAGCGAGTATGTTGTTGCTTTGTTGTTTGTTGCAGCCATTTAGTCAGTTACAGTCATTGTGGCAGCAGACGGCAATTGTGTGGCAGCCAGTATGTTGTAACCAACAAAACAATATGTATGTAAGTACAAGTACGTATCATACGAGACTTGTAGTCGCTATGAGGCGTTTAATGTTTTTAAATGAGATTTTTTTAGTTTTGTCTTTTGGGTTACAAGACCAAAACAAAACCAGAAAAAATAATTTTTACACAGACAAGAAATTGTAATGTAACCCTATGGTAGGAGGAAAAGGGTAGAGAAGAATTGTATTAACAGAAAATAATAATATTAATTTCAGATTTTTGCTTATTTACTTAACCTTAACCCAGTTGAAGACCCTTTCGTGTTAAGAATTACTTTAGGAGTGTTTTTTTAGGAATCCTTATGGTCAATTAGGAAAAGTCTACACACATGTTTATATAGATAATAGATTAAAATTTTATTAGTAATTTGGATTAAAAAAAATACATTTTGTAGCTTTGAAAATCCCTATCAGTATTAATGGGTTAAAACTAGCATCAGTATTCTTTTAGAAAACTAACGATATTTACCAGATGTGTTTAGTAATTTTAAAGCTTTTTACACTATTCAAATATTATTCTCATAGAAAATAACCACAAAATATATAACAATAAATATTAAAATTTGTCTATGAACCGAACATTTAAATCATTAAGAAAGTTTAATAGAAAACTATAAAAACTTTTAAGACTTAGTCTGGGTTCACACACAGCAATTTTTCTTGCCGCAATTCTGAGTTTATACGAGAGAGAGCAGAAGAGAATACTAAACGTTTACATTCTTTTACCTCTCTCATTTACAAAGTCAGAATTGCAACAAGAAAAATTGCTGTGTGTGAACCCCGACTTACTTCTCTCAAAACTTTCGGCAATTTCATAATAGAGAAACAAAAATTTATTTACCCATTTATTGTGAGTTTTCTTAATTTAAATTTTATTATTTCAAGGAAACACTCAGAGCTTTTTTAACCAAAATACTGTACACAGAAAAAATATTAATAAAATATTCAAGCAAAAATAAAAGGAAGGCATAATCGTTCAAGCCTGACCTTATGATACTCTACAACTTTGTGAATATGTATGAAAATTGAGGGGAGTATTTCTTATAGGAAATGGGTCCAATGAATGATTTTCTTATTATAGCCTACACCACCATAGGTGGTAGGGATATTTTGAGTTTGTGCAAATATAAAAGTATACTATTCGACTAAGAATCACTTTCTGAATCGATTTAATCATGTCCGTCCGTCTGGTTGGCTGGCTGAACGGATATCTGGCTGGCTAACTGCTCATGTAAAGCTTGTGCGCAAAGTACAGGTCGCAATTTTAAAGATAATTTGATTAAATTTTGGCACATATGATTTTTTTTTTTTTTTTTTTTTTTTTTTTTGTACAGAGACGAAGCTTATTGATCGGCCTATTATTTCACCTGGCCTACATACAAATGTTCTCTCGGAATAGAGTTTTAATGCTCACTAATACCTCAAAAATGGAAACATTTTAATGAAATTTAAAACAAATAAGTTTTTATATAATCACAAATCTGTATTTTGTGAAGATCGCTCCATAGTTGACCATAGCTCCCATAAGAACCCCTCTTTCGAAAATCACTTTAACATACAAATACCATAAAAATTTACATTTTTATAAGTATTAATGATAGCACACAATTTTATGAAGATCGGTCTATAATTGAATATCTATCCCATAATCTCAGTATCGGCGTAATATTTCATATTAGTATTTTTTTTTTTTTTCAATTGGCCCCTTCTGAAATTTTTGTACATAAAAGCAATGGCCCAATGACTGTATCTTTTTCAATCATTTTCATAAAAATTTGATAAAGAAAAATTAAGTTTTGCTCAAAAATAATAAATAGATCATTAAAGGATTAAGGCGATTTCTAAAAGTGGGCTTAATATGCGAGCTACTATCAGACGCGAATCCACGGCGAGGGAAAAAGGAAAATTTCTTCCCCAAAAATGAAAACTCTTAATGGGAAATTTTTACTAAATCCTAAAATTTAAAGAAATAATTGTAAAAATCATTATACTTTCCTCCCCCAAAAGCTTGAGCTAGATCCGCGCCTGGCTACTAATAAATATGGACAGATATTTCAATGGTCATATCCATTGTGGACCGATTTAAATGAAATTTTATGAGAAATTTCATTAAATACAAAACTTATTTGTTCCTAATTTTATTAAAATTATGCTATACCCAGCAAAAATGAACAGAAGTCATTTTCATTACTTTCAAAGTATCATTAGATATATATTTTCGAGATTTTAAAAACTAACTAAAACTACATCCAAAGATGTAATTACAAATGTAATCAAAAGATCTTTTTCAAATATTTGCTACGAAGTATTAATTTTATTCAAAAAATTTATTAGTTTATATATAAATTAAACTTAATTTTCTTGCAGTGATAGGAAAAAAATCCAAAGAATCAGGTTTTTATAACATCGTGGACATGACTTCCAATTCATTGATTAGGTATCAAAAAAAAAAAAGAACGTCTTCCTATGACAAGCCTATGTTAAATTCATTGGAAATGATTCGAATTTGCACTACTTTTGGATCACAAGTTCAGGATCTTAATGACTTCTGTGGATGTTCTTTTTTTGCTGGGATATTTAAGTCCCTATGTTTATGTGTTTAAAATTGGAACCTGTAATATGCTAAGGATTCGCAGTCGATTTGTATATATTAAAGTGGGTCTTAAGCCAATATTTTTAACTGCTGCAAATCTTAGTACCCTCCCTATCTACCTATACAAATAGTAAACATAAAATTCAGCGATGTTTATATTATTTAATTATTTATTTCATTTAATCACCATCTTGATTGATTAAATAAATTGTGTAATTGGAAAAGTAATACTGTTTCTCAAAATGCTAGTTAATCGTTCATTTATAATGAATATAATCATTACTATGTAAACAAATTTTGTTTTACAAATTTCAAGTTTGCAAAGTTATATCAGCTGCAATAATAACAATATCGAAAATTAAAATTTATTATTAAAATACGCAAGCTTTTGGCTTTCCATTGATATACATTTGAAAAAAAAACAACTTCAGGCAAAAGGGACAATATTTTTTTAATCTGAACGTTTCACTGTACAGTGGTTTAAACATTAAACATAAAACAATTTAAAGAAAATAAGTAAAATTATGATAAATATTTGTATAAAAAGATCTTAGCACTAAAAATTTTCCATATAATGCCAGTAATAAATACATGATATATAATAATTTAATTAATCAGTTCTCGAAATGTAGCGATTTGTTTATGTAAATAACTCAAACAAAAACTTACAAAAGAAAATTTAAGTTCTCATCAATTAACATTTTTTATGATTTTTTATAAAATATTTCTTGTATAATTTCTTATGTTTCAACGAAACCCAAATGGATAAGACACCATGAGTGCTTGGAAAATGTGTTTCGTCACAGAAAATAAGTACTTAATCCTGCTAGTCTACAATCTCTACTTTGTTACTGACAAACAGAAACAACAAGGCAATTTGCGATTGCAAACTTGTTTATGGTCCTTCGAGCCGGATGTCGGATAACGACACTATGTAACCACATTAACCTCTAATTTACTTGCTCCAAATACCTAGTGTTTCTAAATGAGTTCCTCAATATTGCACTCAGTGTAAGCCGGACGCAATGTTTAGGTTTCAACGAAACCCAAATGGAGAAGACACCACAAATGCTGATGAAGGGTGTATCGTCACAGGAAATGGGTATTCAATTCTGCTGGTGTCCAATTGTAGTCTACAATCTCCGCTTTGTTACTGACAAACAGAAAACAAGGTAATTTGCGATTGCAAACTTGTTTATGGTCCTTCGAGCCAGATGTCGAATTACGACGCTATGTAACCACATTTACCTCTGTTTTTCTTGCTCCACAGAAAATAGGTATTTAATTCTACTGGTGTAAATTCTGATTTGTTAGCGTCAAACAGGTATAGCAACAATTTCAAACTTGTTTAATAATTTTATTAAAAATTTAATTGTTGATTTCTATAAAATCTTTATGTGTAGAATATGAAATTAAGTAAATTAAATAATTTTTTTTTAACCCTTCGTTATGCACATGTTGCGATAGTCACGTACGTAGCGCATGTATCTGGCCAGATACACTATGTATTTCAGTACAATAATATTACATTGTTATATTGTTATCACGCTAGGCAGATATATATTTTCTATTTTTTGGTTCTTAGTACATGCTAAACCACATACCAGTGCAAAAAAAAAATAAAACAATTAATGAGAAATAAATCATTTCAAAATAAAGTAATAAAGTAATAATATTAATGTTGTTCATTCGGTTTTCAATATTTGGAAGAACCAAATGCAGAGAAAAAAAATACCAATAAATTACAGTACACTTCATACAAATTGTGTGTGTATCTGGCCAGATACATGTTTGTTGTTTTTGTTTTAATGTGTTTTATCATAAAATGATACCTAACAATATTTGTAGAGGATACCTGGAGACTCAAACCCCTAGCAAAATTAGAANNCATGCGCTACGTATACGATGTATAGATGAAAAAATCCACATAAATTTTGTTTCTTGTTTATTTTTAATGTGTTTTTTCATTAAACGATACCTAAAAATATTTGTAGAGAGTACCTGTAGATTCAAACCCCTAGCAAAATTAGAAATATATTTAAATCACAGTTAAATTCGTAAAATATCTGGCCAGATACATGTGCATAACGGAGGGTTAAAATTAAAATTGCTAAACTTTATATTAGTTTTGGTTTTAAACACCTGCTTTAAAAATATTTTAAATATAAGTTGCTTTTAAATTTCATCTAATTTTATGAACTTTGTTTCAATTACTGCATTAATCTTAATATTTAAAAAAGAAAACTACTTTAAACAAATTAGCCCTGTCATATTTTATATAAAATTTATAATCAAATTGAAAAAAAAAATTCTATATATTTTGACCGGATGTAATTTTTACTAAAGCAGGTGACTTGAATAATTTTCAGGCAATTAGTAAAAACATTAATTTTTCATTAGAGAGAAAAAAAGAAAAACTAAAAATTAAAAACAAAAAAATTAAACTAGAATAAAAAATTGAGTCATCAAGTAACTAAAAATCCATAAACACAAAGGGCGATGCCTAAGAAAAAAAAGGTCAACTCCTTAAGAAAATATATAATAAAGAGTATAAATGTAAAAAAAAAAATATACTTTGATGTAAACTTGTAATAATAAATGAAAAATGTTTTACATTAACAAAATACTAAATTATTTCTTTATTTCTTTAAACTAAATGATTAATTATAAACACTGACAAACATAATTTTATATCTTTTTTTGTTTTTTGGTAAAATAAACCCTAGGAAAACCAACATAAATTGACCTTTTTAATGATTCTAATGGCTCAATTTTAATTGTGAACACAATGGAGGAAAATAAAATTCAAGTGGAGTTAAACAATAAAAAAAGGGCAACCATTAGTAGGAGATAATTTGTACAAGTAGTAAAAAAATACAAAAAAAAAAAAAACATATGAATATATTTTCTTGTTACTGCGTATGTCCGTCCGTCCACCCGTCCGTCTGTTCATTGATACTAGTTTGGTGGTACTTTAAAACAAAATGAAACGAAAAAAAAAATAGACATAAACAGCTAATTGCTTAAGGCTCATAAAAATATAATAAATATTAACAAAAGTGTATGAGTATCTTTTATTTTATATTAAAAAAAAAAAAAGAAGAAAAACCTTTTTCATACTTAATAGATTAATTGACCTTTTGTTTCATGTGGTGTGTGTGTAAGGGCAACACTACCACACAAAGAATTTAACCACATAACTAGTGTATGTATGTTTTTTTTTAATGTTTGTTGTGTTGTATGTTTTTAGCCATTAAACCATGTTAAATTTATTGGACACATTTTAGGGGAGTTTTTCATTTTTCTTGTATATAATTTTTTTTTTTTCTTGTTTTTAATTCACATTTTCTTTGTTTTATGTTCTTGGAAAATTGATTTTAAAAACTTGAATTAAAAAAATTAGAAAAAATAAAATGAATAAAAAAATATTTGTAAAATACACCTACTATTTTTTTATGTAAACATGTGTTGCTTTTAAAATTTATGTGAAATTTTTTTTCTTTAAGAAATTATTTTAATTTCCCACCTAAGTCGATAATGATTTAGTAATAAAGGAAATATTTTTTTTCTCTTACATACCCACATACATAATTTATAATTTAAGTTAAAATTTTCTTTTTCATTGTTATGTAAATAATGAAATTTATACGTAATTGTTTTAAAATTCACTTTAACAAAAATCTTTATTGTTTACATTATGTAAAGAATGTTGTATATTGTAAATAATATAAATTATAAGATAAAGTGAAAAAATTTTCTAAAATTTAGATAATTTTCATAAAATTTCAATTGTTGACATTATGTAAAGAATGATATATTTGGAAAAAATTTAAAAATAAGTTTTGTAGCTTTAAAATATGTAATTCTTTTAGAAATTCAAATTGTTTACTTCAGATAAACAATATATTATAAGTGTAAAAAATTTAAAATTTGTAAAACATGTTCTCTAAAATGTTTAGATAGAATTTAATTATAAACATATGTATTATAAAAAAGGCATTCAAGACAATAAAAATTATAAAGAATACAAAAGAATTTTTAAGCAATTTTTTTATTTTTAAAAATTTTAATTGCTGCCAATATGTAAACAATTGAAAAAGATCTTTAAAAAATATGTCTTTTTCTATTTAAAGAAAAATGTCATGTCAACAATGTAATAATTATTAATTTAAATCACAAATTGAATTCCAATTGTTGACATTATGTAAAGAAGGTATTTTTGAAGAAAATTTTAGTTTTCATTTTACATGACATGAAAATTAAGAGTTGTTAACAAAAAATTTATTTTTATAAATAATATAAAATTTAAAATAAATTTTATATTGTTGACATCGTGTAAGTAATGTTTATTTTAATTAAATAGTTAAAAAATTATATAAAATAAGGTTTATTAAAAATTGATCTACAAATGTAAACAATTAATTCTTTTAATATTTTTTATTTTAAAAAATTAATATTCAGTGAAAATTATATCAGTGTAATAAAAAATCAACAATCGACATTATGTAAAATATTTTAAAACGTGTAAATAATATAAATTACAAGAAAACCCAATCCAATTATTTAATTTTCCGTAAAATTATATATTTTTTTTTAATATTGAGAAAAAATTTAAAAATTTTAAATAAATAATGAAAATTGTTAGAAAACTTAAAAGAATTTTTAGAAATATTCTTAATTTTAATAATTTTTATAAAATTTCAATTGTTGACATTATGTAAAGAATGAAATATTTGTTAAAAAAAAAATAAGTTTCGTAGCTTTAAAATTTGTAATTTTTTTAGAAATTTAAATTGTTTGATAGTTTACTTCATGTAAACATTATATCTTAAGTGTAAAAAATTTAAAATTTGTAAAAAATATTCTCTAAAATGTTTAGATAGAATTTAATTATAAATATATACATTATAAAAAGGCATTCAAGACAATAAAAATTAAATACATTGTTTACATAATGTCAACTATTAAAATGAAACGCCTAAAATATTGAATAAAACAAAATAAATATTCTATTAAAATTATTAATTGTAAAAGTTTAAAAATATATAAAATTAAAAAATTTTAAACTTTGTTTTTAGTTTTAATAAAATTGTAGATATCATGTAAATAATATTTTTGTAGAGTAAATAATGGAAAATTTTTATGAAAATTAAAATTTATTAAAGTTTTTCAATAATTCTAAAAAATGTAAACTCTTGAAATTTCATAAACAAATATAAAATGCTTTAAAAAATTTCAATAGTTGACTTCAGTTAAACAATGTATTTTTAAAAAGAACTATTAAAAATTTTTAATAAAATTAATAAACTGTGAAGATTTCCAAATTTTTAAGAAAATTATAAATTTTTACATTTTGTCAAGAATGAAGAAGGTATAGTCGGTCAAGACCGACCATATGATACTCTACACCATTGCCTATGTGCACCAAAATTCGGGAAGGAGCCAATTATGGACCTATGCTCTATTCCGGGAGAACATTTGTATGGGGGCTATCTAAAATAATGGGCCGACCATGACCAAAATCAATAGGCTTCGTCGTTGTGCCAAAAAAATCATATGTATTAAGTTTCATCAAATTATCTCTAAAATTGCGACCTGTACTTTGCGCACAAGTATTTACATGGACAGCCAGCCAACCAGGCGGACGGACGGACATCGTTAAATCGATTCAAAAAGTGATTCTGAGTCGAACGGTATACTTTTCTCTGCGTTACAATATTTGCACAAACACATAATACCCCAACCACCTTTGGTGGTGTGGAGTATAAATATATGGACCATTTCCGGAAAGAACGCCCAAAAATATACCAAGTGTCCTCCGATTTTTATAAAATTTTATACGTATAAGGTCTATGGGTAACTAGACCTTATACGTATAAATTCAGAATATTCGCGATTTAATTTCACTTTTTCACTTTCGAAAAAATTTGAAAATGCAAATATTTCTGGGAAGGCTTTAAAGACATTTGTGATTTAAACGGCGTTTGAATTGTAATTATGTTAGCTTAAACATGAATATTTTATAAATAAAAAATATTTTTTAAAAATGCATTTTAATGCAATTGCATTTTTAAAATGTATTTTTTCTTAAATATGCTATACAAATTTGTTCATTTTTTAACATAATTGAAAAGTTTGAAATCTTTACATTAACAAAAAAAAAATCTAACTTTTGGAACGCTCACATGCACTGTGCAAAATTTTACATTTTCTTCAACTAGTTTAAATTTTTTCATATAAAAATTAAATTTTTCTGGTATTATGAGTTTCTCTACGTAATTTAATTTAATTTATCTTTAAAAGCAAAATTTACTTTTCTGAAAGGTATCTTCACACAGATGATCTTGAAATAGAAGCCAAAGCTCTTGGAATGTACACGTCCTGTCGCATTTCTCCCATTTTATAATTAAGTTTTGACTTCATTCCATATTTTCTTAAATCACAAAGCACGAATCTGCAAACAGAATGAAGTTTAGGAATCTATATAATGTTTTTAAAAGTTTTCAATCAAAGTATAAGAATATATTTGCGTTTAAGAATATTTTTCAATATATCTTCGTGACCCCCTGGAATTTTCTTACGGACCCCTTGTGAGTTACGCAGCCCCATTTGAAAACCGTTGATCTATAGGCTTAGATTTTACATCTAAATTTCCTAATAAATCCATTACTGAATTATCACTTCATGTTTATATTATTTAATATTAAAAAAAAAAAAAACTTCTTTCAAAACAATTCATTAGTTTAGAAGGTTACATTTTCTAATTTGTTATTTAATAAATTTATTTTTAAATTACAGGAAAATATAGTTTTTTTTTTTTTTTTAATAAAAATTGGAAACAAAAAATATTCATATTGTTTATTAAATTTGTTGTGTAAACATTTAAACAATTTAAACATGTGTTTTCTATTTTTGTTGACTGTTTAATTATGATTATAAATAGTTTAATAATTATTTGTGTTTTTATTGTTAAAAAAAATATTAATTTGTTTGTTCTTCACCTTCAGACAAAAAAGTATTTTAAACAATTTGAAATTAAATTTGATAAAAATTTTCATTATTTTATACAAATATTTCTGGGAAAACAAAACAAGTGGCAGAGAACGAGAGTGGGGAAATAGGGAAGAAATTAATTAATAACAATAAACTTTTGTTAAGCGGGAGAGACAGAAAATTGATTAAAAATAAAAATTAAAAAAGAAGAAAATTTTCAATAGTAATATTTAAAATTTACTAATTAACATTTAAAAGTAATTTTATTTATTTATAATACTGTGAATTTATATGAGAGTAATTTTGCCGCTGCCCTCTTATATTATTTTTTTTTAATATAATTTTATGTTTATTTTCTTAAATAAACAATTCAGAATTTTGCATTTTTAAAGTTTTTTATTTTCTTTGTTTTTGTGGGAGTAAATTTGGAAAAACAATAAATTAATTTCCGCTTCAAACAAATAATTTTTTGTTTTTATTTATTTTTTTTTCTGTTTAAATAAAAATTAAAAAAAAAATATATAAAGAAAAAGAAACATAACTCTTGCCATTTAAAATAAAAAAGAAATCCTTAAAAAAACCTCCAAAGGAAAAACGTGGAAAATAGAGCTAAACAAATAAAAGAGAGTGAGAGACAAATGTCAAAATGAAAATGCAGGAAAAAATACAGCGGTAAAAGAGGAAACTCATCAAGAAACACATCATAAATTTTGTAATAGAAAAGAAGAACAAAAAAAAAATCATGTTTTTTCTTCATTTTTGCATTAACGGTAAATTATAACACAAACACAAATACACGTGTAAAACACGCATAGACACACAAACACATACAACTACATTTAAAGGTAGAATTTTATGTTACAATTTTCTTTTTTCCTTTTTTTATTTCAAACTATTTTTTCCACTTTTAAGCCTTCAATGGCTAATTTTTAAAATAAGATTTTTTCTTGTTTAAATTTTCTTATTTTATTTTATAAATTTATAATACATTTTTTAATAATTTTATTTTATTTACTTTATCTTTTAACGCTGGGATTTTTTTGTGCTGTTGCAACAAAAAAAATTCCTTAACTTTATCAATTTCTTTTTATTTTTTTTTAAATATATTTTCATTCATTTATTTCCTTTAAATTAACTTTTATTTGGTGTTGTTTAATTACATTACACAGTAAAAGATTATCACAATTTGGGTTTTTATAACACAATTATTTTTATTATTTATTATTTATTATAATAATATCTTCATTTATATATGAATTACGAGTACAAAAAAATTAACGAATAAACCGCCGTACGCTGCGTATAATAAACGCGAACTAAGTTTTGAGTTCATTGAAGGCGGGTATGTGCGAAAAAAAAAACCGAAAAACAAACGCATAAAAATTTTTGCTATAAACAATAATGATAAAAAAAAATAACAAAATGAATATGAATGAAAAATACCACACAAGAGAAGAGTAATGAGAAATAAACTTTATAAAGTAACAGAGAAAAATAATACACAAATTAAGAGAAATTAAACTCTTAGTAGCTAAGAGAGGAAAGCAAGGTACCAGATGTTGAGTTTTTTTTAAGAATACAATTTGAACATTTATGAAAATATCCACATTTTCAGGTTATTTAAGGATTATTTTTGACATAAGTTTTTTAAATCTTTTTAAAATATATATTTATTTAAATTAATATTTTCAATAAAATTCATTAAATTATTCAATATGGCATCTCTTTTTTTTTCTTCTACGTTATGAAACATTCACTCTTAACCTGGTGTTTTTGTTTTCGTTATCGTTTAATTGATAAGAGAAATATTACGCAAGAGAATGAAATGAAATGAATAAAAAACAACAACAATTATTTTATATTTTCTTTAAATTAAAACAAATATATTATTATTCAAAAGGAAAAACAAACAAAAACAACAATAATTTAACATGTGCATTAAAAAATAAAAATAAAATTAACTAGATGAATGATTATTATTTACAAGAGTAAACAAAAAAAAAAAAAAATTATTTAAGAAAAATAATATAAATTGAAATGAATTTAACTTTTATAAATCAGTCTTTTTTTAATATAACTCTTTCGTATGAAAATTATTTCTTGATGCAAATATATTCTCATGTACATGGCCTTATGATATTTGCCAGGATCCAAAGGAAATATTATGATGTATTGTGAATAGTTAATGGACCAAAATTAATCGGATAACCGACTGGCGATTAATCTCTTGGGTGCCCTATTACCTACTTACTTACCTATCTATCTATCTATCTATCTATCTATCTATCTATCTATCTATCTATCTAT
>MINK01172283.1:0-36387 GCA_001735545.1 Phormia regina
AAGAATTTTAAAAGACAAATAAATCAAACAGCTTTTTAATGATGTCGTCCGATCAACAGTTCTTTTTAAAATGGAACGATTTTCAAACGAATATGGTTACATCGTTTCGGCACTTAAGGGATGAAAAAAGTTTTACAGATGTAAGTATTTCGAATTAAAATTTTAAAATATAAAATATAAATACAAAATTACCTATTCCTTTATTTAACTGAATCCATATAGGCCATATATGGTTAATGGATTTTTTATTATAATATATAAATACAAAATTACCTATGTAATACGATATATAAAATGTTCCAACTAAATTACCTATTTAAAATTTTTTTCTTACAAGTTAATATTACACTATACAACAGTATTTTTGTGGCGGAATCATTTTAACTGCAATTGATAGTTCTAAAATAAAATCTAAGAAATAATATAACGTTCTATGCAGTTTTGCCAAAATATGTAATTGGTGAAGTACTAAAACGTCCTAAAAATTATGCCAAATTGTTCTACAGCAGAAAATTACAGTGCTAAATTGTTTTGTAAAAAAATTTTATTTTTGTTGCCCTTGTTTCTTATAAAATGTAGTTCATATGGCAACTTATAAAAATGTTTTCTTCATAGTAATATGTAAAAATAAAGTAAAATAAGGATTATATTTTAAAATTGAAAACCAATTTATTTATTTTAACATCAGTAACCTGGCCTATTGGCCATATTTTATTAATTTAAAAATATATAAAACAAAACAATTTAAATATATATATATAAAAAAATGATTTAATAAAAAATGAAATTAGCCATAATAATTATAATCAAAATATTGGTTTTTCAATAAAATAAACTACAATTATATCACATTTATTCGAATTTATAACATTTTATATACCATAAAACAACAAAATATATAAAAAATAAAGAGTTTCACCAAATCAAGTTATTTAAATCCAAACTAAGAGAAAAAAAAATAGCAACTGTGCAAGAAAATTAGAAAAACCAGAAACAAAATCTTTCAAAACTGTTAGCTCTTATTTGATTAAAAATTACTGTAAAAAATGCAAAACCATTTAACATGATTTTATAAATTATCAATGCATTTTAATCTCTTTAAATGCTAAATTTGGCACTGAAAGTATTAAAATGGCTTCACTGTTTAGAGCGATTAACAGGGAATATTTCATTAGAACTTTATATACAATTTTCTTACATAAAATGGGACCATTTCTAGTCCGTTTTCAAGAAAGGATATTAAAGTCGATTTAAACTTAAGTTAAAAGTTGTGTACTAGTCGTAAACAAAATTAATAAAACAATTCACTAATTTCATTTCTTTGGATAAATGCTTCACGTATGAACTTTGGACCTTCGGTGATCCCTAATAAAATTCTGTAAAACATTTTAACCCATTAAACTCAAGTTTTAATCGACTTTCATGTCATTTCTTAAAATCGGACTTTAAATGACCCCATAACATGACAGCTAAATGAAGAGACGGTTCTAATAGAATATTGTCATTTAAATACTCTTAACATTTATATTAAAATATTTGAGTTTTGAACTGTATATTATATTCTTCTATTTATGTGAAACTACTTTGGTGCAAAAATAGAAAAGTTTTAAAAATCATAAATTTTATTTACCAGGGAAAAATCCTTTGGAGGATTTTTTGTACATATTGCGATCTATCAATAGCAGCTGAAATCATCGCCCTCACGCGATGGACGTCGATATGTCGCATAGTGTTATTAGTATTCTTAGAGAAAATGGTAATATTAAAATTTAAACATAAAATATTTAATATTGTATACTTATGATATGCCGCCTAAAAGTGTACATTCAATGACTTGTTACATCAAAATTAACTAACACAGACTCAATCTTAAGTAGCGAAGAAACTGCAAAATTAAACTGTTTTTTACCTTTTCTGAAACATTATAAAAAAGTTACATAGGTAATTTAGTCAGAGCAGGATAGATATTTTATCTGTAGCTAAACAAGATTTGAATTTTGAAAACTTAAAAAATATATATTTCTATTGTCTTTATTAGGTTACTCTTGCATGTGAAGGGCAGACATGTAAAGCACATAAAATGGTCTTATCAGCATGTAGTCCGTATTTTAAGGCATTGCTTGAGGTAATATATTTATTGTATATGCATAAATAATAGTCGCTAAACTAAAACTGTTAATGGATGTTACAATGATGGCTTTTTATTTTCTTAAATATATTTCTTGCAGGAAAATCCCTCCAAACATCCTATTATCATACTCAAAGATGTTTCCTACATACATCTGCAAGCTATTTTAGAATTTATGTATGCTGGCGAAGTGAATGTGTCACAAGAACAGTTACCTGCATTCCTAAAGACAGCTGACCGACTCAAGGTGAAAGGTTTAGCAGAAACACCCAGTTCTATAAAAAGGGAAGGTTGATGGTGGTAAACCTTTTTTAAATCACCATTAATTTCTGAGGACTTTGCAAAAATAACACTCTTTACCTTCCACAAAAAAAAGAAAAAAAAAAAAAAACAACGCGTACACCAGCAACCGCAAGTTTTCCTATACACTATGCAATGAAACCACTTCCAACACCATATACATATATAAAATTTCAATCATGATCACGTTGAACTTCATAGTTCACCCTCTCTTTAACTTATATTTTTCTTACTCTCTCCCTCTAAATACACATTATTTTATCTTCCGAATAAATTGGAACATAAATAACTAAAATTTCAAATAATATAATTTTATTTAAAGTCACCCACCACCACCACCACCCCCTTACATAAATAAAATAAAAAATATCTCTAAATATGCAAAAGGTTGCTCTTAAAGAAAAGTAAAAGAAAATCTATATGATGAAAATAAAACATTTTATAAATAAACATTCGATAATTAAAATATGTTAGGATTCTTATATAAAAACAAAAATAAAAAACTCAAATCCATTGCATTCAATTTTAAGTTTTGCTTCTTCTCAAATTTTGTGAAGTATTTAGTTTATTTTTTTTCTCAAATAATTTAATATTTAATCTGACATATACACATAATAATATCTGTTAATGTTAATTTCGTATTATAAATATTTTTTTTCATTTCTTTTTTTAATTTAATTTATATTTTTAATAAGATTCCGTGTTTTCAATGAAACATTTTTTTTATTCTTAAATATTTTCATTTTATGCAAAATTCGAAAAACAATACTGTATTTCATTTCTAAAAAAAAAAAAAAAAACTTAAACAAGTATAAATTAACATTTGAATATTATCATTTAAATATTAATTAAAAGCATAAATATTAATTTTAATTACTATATATTATATATAAAAATGTGAAAAAAAATTAAAAATAATAATTTAAAAATAATGGAAAAATAATATATAAAAATTCATAATATTATTAATAAATTATAACTTTAAAATAAGATTGAAACTAAATCAACTTTTGTGCTCAATAAAAACGATGTCAAGCTGCATATCTTCGCCAAAAATGCAAAAGTGACTTAATTGGGCTAATTTTGTTCCTAATTTATTTAAATGACTGTACTAGTTCCTTGGATTTAAATATAGTTAAACCCTTCATGAATTTTTTGGTCATTCTAAAGACTTTCCCGATGTCTTGGAATGTATAATAAGTTTTACGTTTAGTACTTTGAATGATTGAATGTTAGTAAATAAGTTATCTATTAATAGCATGAAAACCAAAGCGATTATGTTCAAACATGGCAACAACAGATTGATATACCATTTGATTACAATTAATGACACAGAAATTTCTTTAGTTGAGTCACTTAAATGTTTAGGTATCTTTATTGATCATAACCTTAAATTCAGTGATGAAATTGACACAATTTCTTCTAGAGTAACTTTTGGTCTAAGAAAATTATATCATTGTGCTTTACATTTACCAAAAAGAATATAATATATTCTTGCTCATGCCTTGCTGATGCCTCATATCAATTATTGCCTCGAAGTTCTTTCTGGTACTTTGGGTTATATTAGTATTAATAAAGAATATATTATTCAAAGAATTACTAGATTTTTATATGGTATTAGATATCGTGATCATGTTTCCTATGCTGTGATTAATTTCCATTTGCACAATACATTCAATTTCGTAATTTGACTTTCTTTTATAGGGTAATTGCAACTGGAATACCTAATTACTTAATATGTAAGTTTCACTTTTTAAGATCTGAAAGATATTCACAGATTGAAGAACCACTTATAACTTGTTCCACTTTTGAATGATCGTTTCTTATAAGAATTTCCAGAATTTGGAAATTTACAAATTCTAGTAAATGTGTGAAGGGAAATTAACTTGGACTTATGCTTTCTCAGCCGTTTGGTAAATATTCAAATTTTATAATATTTTATTATATTTATTTTTATTATATTATATTTATTGTACAATCTCATACTAATTATTAACTGAAATCAATGTAAAATACAAATTTAATTACAAATCATTTGAACTGGCTTTTATTTATTATGGACCGATCTTGATGAAATTTGGCGCACAGATTTATGCTTACGAATAACAAATTTATGTTCAATTTCATTAAAATATTTAAATTTTTAAGGTATGTTTGAGTGTTAAAACACTTATATGGGGACTATGTGAAATAATGGGCCTATCATGACCAAAATCAATAGGATTCGTTCTTGTGCCAAGTTTCAGCAAATTATCTCTAAAATTGCGACCTCTACTTTGCGCACAAGCTTTACATGGACAGCCAGCCAGCCAACCAGACGGAAAGACATCTTTAAATCGACGACCTATGGTGGTGTAGGGTATAAAAATATATTTCAAAATTTCAATATGCAAAGTAATGGTATTTCCACCATAATACATTTGAAAATATTTTTTGTATTAATACCTAGTATTATAGTGTAAAAGACTCTTTAGTAATAAAATCCTGAGTAATTAGCAATATGTTACCTATATCTAATAACCAGGGAAACCAAACTGCATGTTTTTTCCTAGACGGCTTCATTCAACCATTGATGAAATATTTATTCGTTTCAAATTAATAAATCATTTTCGCATAGATTTGTTAGTGTATTTTTTGCATATTTTACCCTTAACGGCATACATGTATTAGCATTTGGCACTTTTTAGTGCATATTTATAGCATATTTTGTTATATTTAGGCCATAGCATGTTTTGACATTTTAAGAATAATTTATCTCAAGAAATGTTTTTCAAATTTAATTTTATAAAAAAATAATTAATTTTAAAATTTACTTTAATGGATACCATTTTATCATTGAAAAGTATGTCTTGTAGCAACAAGACTGAAGATAATTATTGAAGTTTATGTTTTAAAAACAATATTTTTTTACCAAAACTTTAAAAGAGAAACATTTTTGTGGCTGTTTACACATTGTAATTTGTATAAATTATAAATTTGTATAAATGCCAGTTACGATAAAATTGCTTTCGCTATAAATGACACTTGATATTAAGTAATAATATTACATAACAGAAATTAAAAAAAGTATATTATTTTACATTTCATTGACAGTATATAATGACAGTAGACTTGATTTAACGTGAACTAATTTTTACCAAGGATGTTCAGGTTTTCGCTACTGTTCACGTTTTCAAATAAATATAAAACTTTTTTGTTTTAATGACCAAAAACAGATATTATATTCTTCTAGAATTAGAAATAAAAATATTTGTTTTTAATTTGGAGATTTGCCAATTTTTAAACACCAAAAATTAAAAAAAAATAATAATAATAATGATTTTGAGCTTTCATGTTTTGCTCACGTCTGTGACAGAAAATTTGTTAATATTTCTGAGTCGTTCACGTTTTCGCGAGTGCACTGTATTTTTGTTATTATTATTTTTTATTTTTGTTTGCTTTTAATTAAGAGATTTGTTAACAATATAGTATCTTGTTATTCTTTAACAAGGCACCTGAAAACTTTTTATTTTTCAATCTTTACTGTTCAAATGTTTTTCAATTGAAATATAAACAAAAAGCTCGTTTTTTAGTTTTAAAATCTGGTCTCTGGTAAATTTTGTGTTAATTCTATGAAATTGTAAAAAGAGCCTTATTTTGTAAAACGAAATGAAAATACGTTTGGATATTTTATAATGAAAACAACAAAATTCAAATTTATTTTTTATTTTCAATATAAATTTTCGAAACGAATTTACATTTCATTTTACAAAATAACTGCCGTATTCAAAAAAAATGTATTACTAACTTTTTCTTATCAATTTCCATCAAACATTGTGAATACATCTGTAAGGCTATAAATCTTTTTTTCAATTACAATAAAGACATATTCAGTGCTATACTCGATCGAGTGACAATAAATCTACAAAAACAATAATTCCTTGTATTTTGTTAGTGTTAAACTACTGCATACAATGTCAAAATGACATTAACAGAAAATTAGAGAATAAAGGAGAGGAAGAGTAAAATACTCACGAAAAAAATTAAGATAGGAATACAAAAACAATTTGACGGTACCGCGAGGTATGCTGTTCTTGCGAGTATACTTTCTAATTATATTATGAGTTTATAGAAGAGAGAGTAGAAGAAAATACTAAACTTTTACATTCTCTTTACCTCTCTCGTCTACAAAGTCAGAATTGTAGAGTTGGGTTTATCAGCTCAATTGATTGAGCGCTCATTTCAGCTCAGCTCACTAAAATAACGAACTAGTTCNCTCTTTTAGTTCAATAGCTCATTTACTCAGAATGACATTTCTTTTCACTTCAGCTCAATTTATTTTAATATTCTCATGTTTTTTTTTACTACAACTGAGCCGCTCATTTAGATCAATTGAGTGAATCGTTCAAATGAACTAGATCGTTCATGAACTACACAACTCTAATTCATTCAGTTTTGTAATACAAAGCATTCAAAGCCAAAATATAAATATGTATTACACAGTAATAATCCCGATTTTTAAATATAGCTTACATACTAATATAAAATATTCTTAAAACAGTTATTTAACAAAAGAAATAAATAAATTAACATTTCATAAAGACAAAAAATGAATTTACAATTCATAGAAATGTATTCCGCTCCCCAGCCATAAAATTTTAAAATTTAATAAGGTAAAAGAGCGAAAAATCCTGATACTTCTGTCAAAATTCGAATCGAATTCATGTAAATGTATTAATAAAGACAAAATACATGTAGACATATATTTTGTTATTGTATGTTTTACTTACCCTTATTTGTTGTCTTCGTCCATTCTTTATTTACATATTTATTCATTCTAAACAAAGGTCATGCGCGTAAAACAGTTTTAACAAAATATGTCAGTTCCAAAGTAGAAATACACATCAAAAAAAAAAAGACTGAAGAATAAATATACAAAAGCTGTTCATATGAACGAAGAAACATTAATTCTTTACCAGGATCAATCAATACTATGCGTTCATTCAATAAAATAGTGTTGTGGTATTGTTATTGTTTTTAATTTTTTAAAATTAATATTGTTCTTTAAGAGCAGTTTTTTGTTACAAATAGTATATAATATACTATTTTAAATGGATCGTGAAGGTTACGGACCAGAATTTGGTAAGTATTTCTATGATATTTTTTTTTTTTGGCAAAACTAAAAAAAAAACAGTTTTTTTTTAATAAGGGTGGGAATTGTATAGAATAAGGCGTAAAGTGTGATTGTTATATTTTTCTTAGAAATAATTTTATTTCTTAATTCTTTTAGATGATCGTTTGATAAAATTAGTTAAAGAAAATGCTGCAATTTATGATTTCAGCCACCCACATTATCGAAGAACTCCAGTCCGTACTGCAATATGGGAAAATATAGCTAAAGAATTAGGAGCTCCATGTAAGTAAAATGAAAAATTGGTGGTATTGTTTTATACATCTTTAAGGGTTGTTAAGTATTTTAGATTGCTGTTGTATTTTTAGAGCTAAACGCATTTTTTTGTTTTAGCCCGTTTCTTGCAAACAAAATGGAAAAATATACGCTACAATTATTTGCAGGAACTAAAGTGCCTGGAAACTGGTGTTGTTAATACAAATATAAGGAAGAGAAGATTCACTGAAGATTTGTCTTTTTTAAAATATACAGCTTATCGTAGAGATGGTGTGACACCAACAAAACCAAATGGCAACAACTCGTAAGTATAAAAATATGAAAGTAAATGAAAACAAAAAACTTTCAATTTCACAATTGTTTCAGTGACGACAGCAACAGTTATATGTATCCGGATAATTTAGCAGCAGCTAATACATACGAAGTTATCGAATTAGATCAAAGCGATGATGAAACTGATGAGTTTATGCCAGATATTTCGGCATTTTTGGCTCCCATGAATGATACCTTAGAAAATAGTCCAAAAGATCCTTACGGTCAGCCTGATAAACCAGAAGATGCTAATAGTGTAAGAAATAAAAATGGTGAATTATCAAAAGAACAAAAACAACACAAGCCACAATTAACAATAAACCAAAATCTACAAAAAACTGACAAATATAGAAAATCTTCCCCATCACCCGCAAATTCCCCAAGTTCTAATCGATCATCACCTCTACTTACACCAATATTAACAAATTCTGCGAAAAACAAAACACAGATCTTATGTAATGGCAACAACAATAATTTATATTCAGAGGTAACCATACAACCTTTACCGCCATCATCTCCATTAAAACGTCGTTCAACATGTTCACCCCTTGATCCGATTTTAACTAACAATATTAAGCGAAAAACATCTGCGACAACTTTAACTAGTGCTAACAATGATCCTATTGAATTATATTGTTTATCATTGGTGGACTGTTTAAGAGCTATGCCCCGTTCCGAACGTGAAAGGGTTAAATTTGAATTTGCAAAGATACTCAAAGATGCTCATTATAAAGATCAAACATAAAATAAAATCGATATAAATTCAAATTTTGTAGCAATCTTAATAAACAACTTAACAACTACTATAAGACCGATTATTTAAAAGAGTGAAATTCTCAAAACAGTAGTAAAAATTATCAATAGGCCACTAAACTTTTATATTAGTTATTTAACGAAATTGCAACCTTTTAACTTATGTATAGTTTTTTTTTTTAGAATATTTACAACAAATGCATTTATGTATGATATCTTAGGGTTTATTTAAAATACACGCGTAATATAATATTTATTAAAAAAATATTAATTCTTTTATTGTGGAGGAATACCTAAAACGTTTAATCTTTTATCAATAAATAAACAAAATTTTCCAACAATAATCTTGAGAATATTCTTCGTAATATTAGTTAAAGTGTACAAAATGCTTTTGAAAATGATTTCGCATTCTCTTTTTACTTTGAAATTTATTTTTACTTCAATAAGGGACTTTCAGTTCGTTACCCTAAAAAATCATTGTAAACATTTTAAATGATCATGGAACTCTACTTAGCGTTGAAGGTTAAAAATATTATTTTTAATTGATTAATTTGATCCAGAGATAAACAGGATTGCATATTATTATTATTATTTTTTTTTTTTATCAAAATACTAAAAAATACTAAAATAATTTTAAATTGTTTTTGATATTTAAGAATAAATATGCAATTAATTCGAGGTTATTCATTTAATTCTATAAATTATATTTAATTATGAAATCAAAAAATATTCATACCTATATAAATATAAATTTAGAATTTGATATAAAATATGCTAATATATAAACAAATTATTACTATTTGCCAACAGAATTACGGCAAGAAAAATTGCCGTGTGTGAACCCCAACTAAGTAATAATATAAAAAAAAATGCCTAAGCAAACAGTGCATAAAAAATATACAATAAAAATTTATAATAACAATATATTAAAGTTTCCTTTTTATATATGGATGAGGAACCAACCATCCATAATGCAAAACTAAAAAAAGTAAAATTTATTATTAAAAAGCTAGTGGTTTTAGCTTTTTAATAATTAACAGAAATAAAAATAAGTTATAAAACTATATAACACTGCGTACAATAATGTATATGTATATTTTAAAGCAGCGATGTGTCTAATGGCTCCATTTTTAAAATTTTCCAAATTTAAAAATTATTAATAAAATAAAAGTTTAAAAATAACATAAATTGCTGATTGCTGATGAATATAATAAATGATTTCTAGTGACATATGTATGTATATATATATATGTAGAGATACGTGTATATATGTATATACAATATTCATTAGCAAAAATAGATAAATCCAAAGTTAGATTAATCCAAAAAAGATTAATTATCAGAAAGAAAATCCATAAGTTACATTCCAAAATCATTATTTGAATGTGAAAAAATGCGCAAATCAATCGGTAGGTGTTTCCAACAACGAGCCACAAGAATTAAGAAGGACTTTTTCAAATGTAGAATTGCAGATCCTAGGAATAGTTATTTGAGGGTTTCTTGTCGAATGGCTAAAACTAAAAGAGTTCATCAATGGTAATGGGAAACCAAGATTCATAGCGCTGTAAAAATAAACCAAACAGCAAATTAACAGTAAATTAAGAAAATCTGCAAAAGTCTTGACATAATGAGAAATGTGCTTCCTTATACAAAACGAACAATCGCGTAAACAATATGATTTATCCCGAAAAAAACTTCAAGTTCATAAAAGATCTGTGACATAAGCAGGGAGTATGTCAGCTTATATCTAACATGATACGGATAAAACAAGTTTGTGGAATGTGTCTTTCTCATTGTTTGTAGTACCTTGCAAATAGTTTGATCTATTTGTGAATCAAAATTAATTCTTATATCTAAAATAACTTCCAAGCATTTGATTTGATTTACAAGCATTTGATTTGATTTACGCAGATAGTAGTTAAAGTTACTTTCCAAACATCATGGAAATCACGATCGCAACTAAAAAGCAAGGTGACATCATCCGCATATAAAACATGATTTGCTAATATTAGAATTTACCAAACGGGGAAGGTCATTTATATAGAGTATATACAAAATAGGACCAAGTACAGAACGCTGCGGTACCTCAGAATTAAGTGGTAATAAACCAGAATTAGCTCCATTTATACAAACAAATTGAGATCTTCCATAAAGATAGGATAACATTAGCTTACAAACACTCAACGAAAAACAAAAATCAATTCTTTATTTGTCAATTATCCTATTATAGTTAACACAATTGAAAGCTTTGGAAAGATCAAGTGAATAAAGAACATTAAATATGACTTCATTCACATTCTTTCTAACCGAGTAAGACTTAGTAGAAGTGATGTGGTATTATAATCTTGGCGAAAACCATATTGAGATTGATAAATTTTTAAAATGTGTTCCATTACTTTGGATAAAGCTGGAAGAATAGATAGAAATGGGTTTCAAATCCTCAAGCCCATTAAAATTCCAACCAAAAGGATATATTGAAGTCATTAAAATGGATGTTTAGGAAATGGACTACAAATTTTGAGAAATATGGAAAAATTTGCATTAAAAATCTAATCAGAATGTCATCAATACCAACCGAATCAGATTTTAATTTATTCAACGCGATCAAAATCAAATTCTGTAATGCAGAACTCGTAGAAAAATCCAAATCATTAAAATCAAAAGTTGCAGATGAATTTGTTGTTAAAAAAATCATTTATCACGTTTGCATCCAGCCCGTATGACTGATCATCATCACCAAGACAACCAGATTTTCTTCTTCGAACAATGGGCGCATAAAGCAATAAGTTGTGGAAAAGAGAACAAGTTGATGTCACTCGTGCAAAAAATATAAGACTCATCAAAATTATCCAAAAACTGAGCAATACCGTCGAAATCCTTATTATCATAGTCCTTATATTCAATATACCCTTTAACCTGATTTGTTTTAAGTTTTAAGCATGCACAAATTACAGCATGACGACATAATCCAGGATACTGGTATTGTTTAGAAAAACATAAAGCAGAATAATCACTGGTAAGCATAAAATCAATCAACGATGTCTAATAATGGAAAATGTCGAAATGTGTAGCCCAAGTATTATAAATAATATACAAGTTAGATCTTGTGCACAATGAGCGAAAAGAAGCTTATTTTGAGGCATCAAAAAGATTATAATTGAAATCACCAACAACAACAACAATGTGTAAATAAGAAGAAAGAAGCTGAAAATGCTCGTTTTCAAATTTTGCTATGTCACCATAAGGTATATAAACTACTCCAAATAAAAGTATAATATTGCTAAAATAAAGTTCCATAAACAGGGATTCACAAGCGCCAGAAATAGAAGTCTTAAAAACAACAAAATGTATACCCTGGAATAACTGAACGCGATGATATATACGGCTTACGTCATGTTTCAGAAATGTTAATGTTAATGAAATTTTAATGTTCTTTTATCAATGGACCTTACAAAAGCTTTTGATAAAGTTTGCTATAGCACCTTAATTTCTAAACTTAACCGAAATCTGGGTCTTTCGTCATCGTCTCGTATCTTAGCGATCCCTATCAATATGTATCTGTTGGTAAACAAGTTTCAACTATTTTACCTCTCACAAATGGATCTCTTCTTGGGCCTTTACTGTTTAACATTTATCTTAATGATATTTTTAGTATCTTTGAACTCAATCCGTCTTGCTGATGATTTAAACTTTATATTTTGTGGTGAAAAAAGGCATTTTGTAGATGTAATGCAACAGATGATTAATTACATTGATTCCAATATTAGTAATTGGATGGGTAAGAATAAGTTAGTTGTAAATTTTATAAAAACTAAAGCTATGCTGTTTGGTTCACCATTGGTGAAATTGGATATTAAATTAATGGTGATAAAATTGAGTTTGTTGATCACATCAAATGTCTGAGTTTGTGGATTGATAATAGACCTAATTTTAATAGACACATACATTTTGTAATATCCAGAATAAACTACATATTACGTAAAATCAATAGGGTTAATTTAATTCTACCTATGAAAATTCTTTAGTTATGCCAATATTTTTGTATGGCATTGAGTTATATATTTTGGTTATAATATGAAGAAACTTATTGTATTATTTAACAGGATTATTCGTTATCTGTTCTGTTTACGATGACGTAATCATGTTTCTGGATTTGCTTTTAAATTTTTAAATTGTTCTTTTTTGAACTATGAGATTCATTTATTTCCTTCTAAATCTTTATATATTCTTTCCTTTCTTTACTTCTCTTCATATACATATACGTTTTATAAATTTGTTTATTGTTAATACTTTTTTTATTGTGGTTTTTGTTAAGTGGTAAATTTGTTAACTCTGGACCATTGCTATCAAAGAATAATGAATAAATAAATAAAATAAAATTAAGAAAAGTAATGTAGGCGTGCCAACCAGTCAATATTACCCAAGTTAATTTTTTTATTGTTTCAATATTTTAAACATAATGTCAGGGTCAATTAAACATATCATGACAAAAAATGAGGGTAAAAATGTGAAGATTCGAAAACATTACAAAAAGCCATTAAGTCCCAATACGTAATCACTTAAAAAATCCAAACATAAAACCGGAATTCAACGCTAAACTATTTAAAGCAATTTTAGGTAACAACTTTCGGTTTCGTTACTCACGCATACTAAATTTTTCAAAAGAAAACAGCTGCTTTATTAAATTTTGGTATAAAGTGATGTCCATCAATGTATCTTCCATTTATTTTATTCTGAGTTTTAATAAAAAATATATATTTTTATACAATAAACTTAAAATTAACTTTTTATGTTTTCTGCTTTTTTTTATTATTACTAATCAGTATCTCTATTAATGTGTTACAGATAAATAAGAAAAAATATAAAATTCAACTTATTTAATTTTATTAAGCAAATTAAAACTTAATTATGATCACTTTTATAAAGTACTCATATTATAAAGACACATATTGAGAAAAAGGAAATACAATTAGAAGAGTGTCTGTTACTATCTTAACTAGTAAATTAAAAACTTTTTAGAGACTAAAGAAAGGATTTAGTATGAAGAACTGTAAATAAGTAAATAATAAAATATAATATATATATTGTTTAAATTGCTTAAATGAAATATGCATAAGATGGTTAGAAATTTCTATTGATAACTTTATTTGCTGCCACAGGTAATTAAAATAAAAGATGAATCCAAATCAATAATTTCGTTTAAATCCACTTTCATTCATTCGGAATGCAATACTGCGTTAATATAATTATCCTCCTTGTTTTGTGAAAATTAATTAGTTGATTCTTTAAACAATTTATATTCTTATATATTTGTAACCATCATTTGCTTTCAATGTGTAAAACAGGGTGACACATTTTTCAACAATTCCTGGATTTTACACGCACCTTAATTTTTTTCACTTAATAGAAATTTTTCACTTTCAGGTATGTCACAGAAATTCTTTTGAAATTGAAAATTTTCGTATAGTCGAATTCGTTTTCATAAATTCAAATACGTTTTCATAAATTCGAAGAATATTAATACATTAAAACGAATTGCTTAATGAAAATTAAATATTTAAAAGAAAAATTTGAAATAAGAAATGTTTTTTAAATTAAATTTAAAAATTCCCATAACATAATAATGATTAAATTCCTTACAAAACAGGTTAGTGCGGAATTTTTAATAGAATTAATACCCATTGTTTGTTTACACTAATTTTTAAAAGTTTCTTGCATTTAGTTCTGACGAAAACGTCAATTCCACTTTACAATTTTTATGTGAGTTGGAAACGATTTTTTTTTTCGTTTTCGGTAGTAGCTAAATACGATTTCAATTTCGTACGAATTTGTCTTATGTGACATATCTGTATATTTCAAAACTTGTAATTTAAGGTAAACTGTTTGCATCTTACAAATGTATTAACTTTCACATGAAAATTATAAAAATTGGGATACATGTTCAAATAAAAAAAAAAAATGTACTTCAAAGCCCTTGGACATTTTAAAATTGCTATTATTTTTTAAAACGAAAGCATGAAAAAAAAACTCATAAATACATACAAATTTAATTTAACATAATGTATTGTTTAATTACTTTATGCATGTTCAAAAATTTATATTAAAAACAATAAATTTGAATTTATTTGTTTCTTGAAACTTTTCATTTCATCTATAAAAACAGTGTTAAAATTTTACAAATGTATTAAAATAAAATATTATATAATAAATAATAATCGAAACGTATTGACATCGTGTGATAAAATAGAAATGCTTTAAGATTCAAGACAAACTAAATTAAGAAAACAGAAATTGGCAAATGAATACAATATTCCTCTGGCAAATTTTACGGCTTTCCGGAATTCTGTATTAATTATATTATAGTTATCAAAATACTATATTAATTTAGAGTGCGAATATTTTTAATTGGCATAATTATAGATATAAAGCAGGAATATGATCAGTTAATTCAGCTAATAAACTAATTATAGAACTCGATTAAATTCAAAGACATTTTAAGTGTTTAATAATGCGAAACAGTTTGCAGACATAAATAAATAAAATACGGAAGAATTCAATCTTGAAATAGGATTAAATTATAAATATGACTTTACTTTAAATTTCTTTTTATAGGATACATGCAAGAAAACCAAATAAAAATTCTCTGTTAAGTGGCGAATGAAAGTTAGAAAATTCATCAAAATGTTATTTTTTTTTCTGCTGGCGAAATTACGGCTCAAATTTTAAAAACAGCAATGATGAGTGAGCAATATTTTCATAATTTCGAACAAAATGCAAATTCATAAGTATTTTTTTTTTTTAATTAGGAACATGAACTTAACCTTAGGGCTTATTTCAAAATGTTTAAAGCATTTCATCCTTTAATTTTTCGTTTCAGCATCGTTTCTAATTATATTTGTATATGTATAAGGCTTCAATAATTTGTTTCCATATAATTTGCATTGGAATGATTTAAACAATTATATTTTGACTTGTAAACAAAATAAATATGGGATTTATATTCATATTTAAAAATTTTTAGCTGAGAAATTCGTTTGATTTCTTATAAAAATAATAAACAATATTTAAGGATTATAAATTAAAGCTAAACAAAGAATCAAAGAAATACCACCAAAATTTTATATGAACTTGTAATTAAACTGGTTAACGATATTGTGTAAGTATATACTTTATCACTTTATAATATAATTTCCAAACAACTTAACACATAAATATATTTTGTCATATTTATTTAAATATGTATATCGTTAGCTTAATATAGAAAAGACGTAATTCGATTTTTTTAGTTTAGATTCCTGGTTGTTTTCATTCAAAGACACCTTAGAGTAATATTAAATAAAAAGTTTATAGTTCCCTTAGAACATGATTAACGATTTTACAAGCATATTTAATAAAACAAATAATTAATTTTAAAATTCTAGATACGCCTTTTTATATAAGCCAAACATTGTTTTCTATTTATTTAAAACAGTCTTCACCACTGGGTTTTTGTTTTTAAATTTTTCTTCAAAAAGTTCAAATAAAATAATTCTTTTTTCAAAAACACACAGTATACATAATATGTTGTAATTAGGTAATTTAAAAAGAGTAAAAAAGTTACTTAAATAATAGTATAAACAACAAAAAACATTTAACGTATATATGTATGTATATCCATCGTTATCTATAGACAACATAAATATTGTATTATGATTATAATATGTATAAAAGGTTTTTAGTTAATTTCATTTCCAAAAGTTTCTTTTATCTATAACTAAAATTAAATTGTTAATCGTCATCATTGTTAATTTATTAATAAGATTAATGTTAATAAAAATGTAGCATTAGGTTATTTTTGTGTATGAATCCAGAATAATTATAATGTATAATTCCATTCCGTTGTCTCATCAGTAAAAATGTAAAAGAATTTATTATCAATTCATCTTATTATTGTTGTTTTTTTTTTATAATACAATAATAATTGTCATATGCCATCTTAAAAGTCAATTAACATGAATTTATTCATGATACGGTGTATTTAATACAGAATTACTATATTCCGGTTTAGTTTGCTGCTGCTGTTGTAATTGCATTGAGGTCGATGATGTGGGCATGTTGACATCAGCTGAGGGATAAAAAATTACAAGTTTTGGTTTAAGGTTTTCTTAGCTATAAACAAAAAAATAAATACAACAATTTTTTTGACTTTTCATTAAAAATGTTTTAAACAATTGTAAATCAATTTTAAGATGCACCATGAATCAATGACGATGGATATTACCAAAACCCATAAACAGCTTCGTTTTAAATAATTATATACATATGATAGATAAAAAATGTATTGACTTAAATTTTTTTTTTTAACTTGATGCGTTTTAAAGAATACAAATATTTTGACATTTTGAATATTATACAACATTCACCGTATTTCCGTATTCGTATTAAAATATTCCCCCTTAAAACTATTTTATTAATAAATATTCGAATTTTTAGTAAAAAATTAGATTTCTTGTGAAAATTTGAATTTTTAATAAAAAGAAAAATTTTTTTCTTTTTTGGTAAAAAATCGATTGTAAACGAAAAATTTAATTTTTTAATTTTCAGTTGATTGGAATTTTGGTAAAAAGTGTGTAAAAAAATAAAAGAATTTAAATAATAATGATGCTTTAATTAGATTTCCATATAAGTATTTTAAATAGCACATGTAATACATAGAGTAATATTGAGATATAATTTATAGCACTCGCAGTGAGAAGATTTCAAATATAATCTAAGCAAAAAATATGGCCTATATATCAGAAAGACTTGTTTTAGAATTTTAAACCCGCTTCCTAAAGCTTACTATCCGGCTTCTAATAAAATCATTTCAGATTGTCGTCTTTTACGGCTTAAAAGTTTACATTAGAAATCGAGCTAACAATTTATCAGTGGATTAGTGTACCATGATATGTATGAATGATAAAATATAATACAATTATTTTATTATATAATTTGATATCAAATTTTTAATAATGAAAACATAATTTCTGTTTATTATAATTTTCCTTTTTTTTTTTTTTTTCTTCTTTACTTACCATCTAAATCATTTTGTTCGTTAATAATATCGGATAAATCATACATAGGTTGGTAGGTCATCAATTCAGATCCTAAAAGAAAACAAAAAAAAAAATAATAATAATTTATTATTACTCTCCAATTTCGAAGAATTTTTTACTTTTTTGTTCTTAGTGTAAAATATTTTAATATTTACCCTTTTTATCATTGCTATTATTTCCATCATTTGATAAATGTAAACCATATGGTCCCAAAATGTCCGACTCATTAAAAAGCTATATACATATAAATAAATTTAAATAAGATCATTTAATAAAATGTTTTTAACATACTTTATGTATATATTAAAAACTAATGAAAAAACTTTTTAAGAGGCTAAAATGTTTTTATTTAGATTATTACAAGAACAAGAAAACAATGAATACTTTTTTCTAAGAAACACAAAAAATAAGAAGAAGACAATTAACATAAATTTGGAAAACTACCGTTAGTTATTTTGACTATTTTCATTCGAATACCAATCATGTGGTTATTTTTGAATAGGGTTTCTTGTTTTATTTTTAAATTCATTGTTTTTTTGTTAAGGCTGACCTTATTTAGAATATCCTCTTCCATAGCTGGCGGCAAAAATATTTGTTGATTATTTGTATTCTCACATGAATTCTGTTTGGAATTCTGTATAGAGTTGATTCCGTTTAAGGGCATCTTTATATTTATTTTTTATTTTTTTTTTTTTAATTTAAGGAAATTTTTTTTATATTTATTGAAAAATATTTTTGTAATTTACATGAATGACATTTTGTTTTATAAAGGTTTTTATAATTGATTTATAAACGTGTAACATTATTTGTTGTAAGTGATACAAATGATATGTGTATCATTTAATTTTTAATAGTTTATTAATAAAGTTGAGAAGCAGTTGCAATTATAACAATTATAGGGAATCCATTTGTTTTTAAACAGTTATATATATATAAAATGAAAAATGAGTAATTTATAAAAAAATATATATAAATTGAAAACAAGTTGAACAAACAGGATAAGAAAACAACAATTTAGGAAATATTAGGAAATTATTTACATTTTTTTTTTTAATCTGTTTCATATAAATTTTAAAATGTAAAGATATTAAAGAAATCTTCAAATTCAATTTTAATTTAAACAATTAATTAAAGAAATCGGTCATTTAAATTCATATATCGCGTTTAAAACCTACTCTAGATCATTAAATAAAGAATCATTTAAAAATTGCAAAATTTTAAAACGTGTCTGTTCAATATCTTCATCGTTATTATTTTCATTGTTAAGGGAAATTTGTTTACTGCCAGCAGTACTTAAATTGTTAGCATCCTCATAATTTGTTTCATCTTCTTCATTATGTGCATTTAAAATAGGTAAACTTACACCTAACAAAGTATTATGATCCAAAGAATAAACATCGCTACGAAGTAAATCTTTTAATCCTTCCAGTTCATCCTGTACTATTTCCAAGTGACCGTTGACTTCATCTCTAATTTTCCAAAAAATAAATAATAATAAAAAAAAAAAAAAGTAGAGAAAAGAAAGAAAAATAATCTTGTTTAGTACTTCTTTTTAATTCATAAGTGCAACTAAGATCACTCTCAGTTACTAACGCAGTACTCAACCGCATAATGTCTGGATTGTTATTCTTGTATTTAGTGAGAGCCAAATTACTGCCATTTTCGTTTTTCAATGTGGATGTGGCTGCCGTAGACTTTTGTGTTTCGTCATTGTTGCAATTATTTGTTGACTGTACAGCAGCGGCTGCAGCAGCAGCAGCAGAAGTAGACGGTTGTAAGCTACCATTTCCTGATAAATATGTCGAAAATTTTCCACTGTTAACAGTAGAACGCCCATACTGCTGTTGTTGAGTTTGTTTATAATTATCATTCGTTCCGATGTTGCTATTCTCTCCGGCCGATAATAAGGAATTATCCTAATAATAAAACATTTTAAATACATCAACATTGTGTTATTGAGACTTAAAGTAATAATAATTATTAAGATTAATAAATACATAAAAATAGTAGTTTATAAAAATTATGATTAAAAATACACCATTTTGTATCAATATTAAATTTTTTTTCGGAGAATTATTTCATTTTTTAAATCAAATTTTTGGTGAAAATATGAATTTATGGTAAAATTAAATTAAATTAAATTTTTTATTTTTTTTATTTTTTTTAAAATATCGATTTTTTTTAGTGATATTAATAATTTTATTTATTTTCATTATATGATTTGTATGCAATTTTCATTTTTTACTTGATTCAAATTAACAATTTTTAATTTTTAAGAAGGATAAGCTTTT
Organism: Phormia regina; assembly: GCA_001735545.1. Taxonomy (NCBI): domain Eukaryota; kingdom Metazoa; phylum Arthropoda; class Insecta; order Diptera; family Calliphoridae; genus Phormia; species Phormia regina. The sequence continues at coordinate 20,245 of MINK01172283.1, forward strand.
TTTACACTTACCTCAAATATATCAGCCGGTATATCGTTAGTAATAAAACTATTTGGATTGTATAAATCGGTGTTATTGCCTCCCAATAATTCATTTTCAGCCGACGATGCTGTGTTTGCTGAAGAATTGTTGATCAAAAAACCAGTAGTATTCGAATTAGACTGACGAGAATCTTCACTAAAATTAGGAGAAATCAAATTTGGATCTGGTGTCATGCCACGATTATCTGGATAGACATTTAAGAAAAGCATCGGATCTAATGCGCCATCTTGTTCAGATTTTATTCGTATGGGTTGGAGTTGTGGTGATGTTTGTTGTTGCTGTGGCTGAGGCTTTGGTGATGTTTGTGGTTGACTCACTGCAACACGCTGCACTTTAGTAGCCGTGGGACCAGCTGATTTACTGCGATTTTCTGTAGCGTTTTCTGTTTTAGTGCGCCTCTGACGGTTTTTCTGTTTCAATAATTGATTACGTGCCATTTCCTCACGCACCATAGGTGTGGTTAATACATTTTCTTCATTATAACTTACAGGACTTATTGTGGCTGTTTCCTGAGGCTGTGCATCGGGCACCTCTGTTATGTGATAGAATATTTTTGAACCATCATTATTAACGGTATGTACGAGACCATCATTAACAGCACCAGCTGTATTCGCTGCTGGACTTAAGTAGCCACCAGAATCTTCGGCACTTTGATTAGAGAAATCATAATTTTGAGAGATCATACTAACACTAGATTGGGGCCTTTCTACATTGTGAGGCGAATGTGCCACATCCGGATCTGTTGTGGGTGTTGCTGGTGTAGCCACGCGAGCAAAAGGGCTGTTGGGTACCATTAATTCCGGTTCTACCTCTGCTACCTCATCCAATAATTCTTCTCCCAACTCATGTATAACTGGACCACATTCCGATTCAGATTCACTAGACTTGCGCACTTTGGCCGATTTGTCCGGTATGTCGTTAATCATCAACTGCATATGTCTTTTTACACTACTTGCCATATTACGTTGGGGCTGTACGATAGTTATTAAGAATTGTATTAGCTTATTAACTATCTGCTGCTGTTTGGCATGTTTTTGCCTTAGTGAAGCAATTTCACGCCATAAAGCTTCATTTTCTTGTTTCATTACAGAGAAACGAGAATCCAATGAATCTTGCCTTCCACGCATAGCCTTAACATCTTGTAAAACTTTTGTTACAGCTTCGGGCTTAAGAGCAGATTTTTCATCCACAGATTTAGTAGAGGCAATTTTACGTTTAATATGTTCCAATAAATAGGGACAATTGCGTTTGAAACAGGGATGGGTAAATTCCATTTCATCGCGATCAAACTTTAAGCCACCATTGTCAATGGATGTTATCTTATGAAAACCGTCTGAAGAATTTGAAGTAATAAAATATTCATTTGTTAAAACTTAGTTTCTAATGGACATACCGAAACAATTAATTATAATTAAAGTACATAAAAATTTCTTCATATACTTTATATTTGATTGCTTAACCTTTAACTAAAACTATGCTAAATTATGATTTTAATTACTACTTTACTTACACATATTCAACTGCCTTATAAACGAGGCCATATTATTATGCTTATAGTTAAGTGGTAGCAATTCCCGAGCAAATTGGGCTTGATTTTGAATAATAAAGCTACGTCCATCCTGGTAAAAATAAAAACATTATAAAAAATGTATTAATAATTAATATGTGTATTACTGTCTAATATTTTCAAATGTTTCAGAACCACAAACATTTGTTTGTGAATATATAATATAAGAAATTTTATCGTAATGAAAACGATAAATTAAAAATGCGGTTTTTTAATACAGATAATTACTAGAGTAATGAAGGTAATAAAAAAAAAAACAGAAAAAACCTAACGTACAGAAGACTTGTATTATTTTGTTTTATAATTTTTATAAAAAAATCGATTTTCCATGATTTTGAAAAAATTTCTATTGAATTATTTTCATTTAAGAAATTAAGTCGTCTACATACCTTGCTCCAACAAATGAGATTATTAGTTTCCGGGTCTTCAACCAACCGCCAAAGTTTTGCTAAAAATGCCGGAACTCCGGCACCCGTCTCACTGAATGTATGCATTCCTTTGACTTTTACAGAATTATTTTCAGGATTTTCTTGTTTTGGTTCTATTTTGAAAGACTTTATTTCACAAATCGCCACAGACAGAAAACGATTTTCTCGCCTTTAGGTTTTTTGAATTTTATTATATGTGTATCAACTGAAAAGAAAGAAAATAAATATGACGGTTTGATGATTTATTGGCATTTTGCAGTTTTTATTTCAGTTTTTTTATTGTCTTCAATTCTGTTATAAAATTATCTGACGGCTATACCAGATACGCATTAGCACACATGTACATACCACAAACATTCACATACATATGTATACATGCATGTAAATTTTGTGTATATACAAGTGCAAGTTTGTAAATGAAATTAATGAATGGTAACTTTCATATGCATTTATAAAAAACAACAAATGTAATGTAATGATATTTTAAGACTTTTTCAAAATCAAAGTAAATAATACAAAAACACAGGAAATGTAATACGCATTTTATTATGTTGAAAAAAAAATAACTTTTTCACTTAGCTATTTAAATATTTAACAAAATGATTTTGTTATAATCTTAATGTTTATACTAAAATAGGGAAAAGTCATACACAACACCGTATTAATAAAATCCGTATAAAAAAAATCCAATCTATACGAAGCACCTAAATTGGTTTTTATTTTTGTGTGTATATTTGTTGTTGTAATATCATAGTTTTATTAACAAATATGCATTTGCTACTAGCTAAAAGCAAATAATAAGCACATACGAAAAATGTCGAGACAACATAAGAGGCGATGATGAAGATGACGACGAAGTGAACTAACGAAGGGAAAATTTTCATTTTTATATCATAGCAGAAGTTTTATTTTCTTACAATTCTTATTAGATTTTGAGTTAAAAACAATATGAAGCGACTTTATTTTGTTTTTATGCGAAAACTTATCACTTTTATTAGATTTAAACCGAAAAAATTAATAACTTTTAACAGCGTAGTTAGATTTTTTCACAAATTCGTTTCTTCTTTCAACACGTACTTTTTCAACAAATTTATACGGTTGTTAATAGTAGTACTAATAAATAATATGGGTAAAATCAACTAGTTCGGAAATAGTACTATTTTTAACATGAAGCTTATTGGCAATGCGAAATTTAAAGAAGATGCCAGATATTTCCAGAGAAAGAGAGCAGCCATATGTTTTTTTTTGTATCGCATAGTGTAAACCTTATATAAGGCTTTTCGGAAAATTTTGGCTTGATTTTGTTATTTAATGCAATCATCTTGAAAAATCACTTTGTGAGTCGATTTTACCATGTCCGTTTAGTCAGCTGGCTGTCCGTGTAAACCCTTGAAGGCTTTTTACTTGGTATATATGATTTTGTATATGTGCAAATCTTATAGAATTTGGTTGTAATCGGCAAAATTTTTGATCTAGCCTTCGTACAAATGTCCTCCCTGAATAGAGTTTTACGATTTATAGGTGCCTTGAAATAAGAATATTTTAATGAATTTTGGTACAAATTACTCCTATATGAATAAATAAATAAAATTTTATGAAGATTGGTTCACAATTCTACCATATAAGACCCAATTTCAGAAATCAAACCAAAAGTACATACATATATGTGAAAGTTAGTATCATGGCGTAATAATAGGTAACAGTAACAACAAACGAAAAATGCAACAACAATAATAATTTCTGTTGAAAAATTTATTTATTTATTTCCAATTCAAGTAATATAAAAAGCCAATAAACTTATATTACTAAAGCAAATTCCTGAATAAAAAAAACTTAAAATATAAATCTATGTACATATGTATATAGATTTATTTTTTTTTACCAATATATTAAAAAACAAGAAGCAAAAAAATTGTTTCATTAATGTCGAAAATAAAAAAACAAAATATATAAACAATTTATTTAATATAAGCGAACTGTAAATGTAAACAAAACACAAAGGCTTAAATATAAAAAAATTTTGAAAGAAATATTACATACATTACAATTGAAACTGAAAGCTGCAAAATATTATCAGCTATTTTTATACTCTTACCTGGTATAATTGAGCCATGATTAGTATCAATGTAATATTCATTTCGTCTTAACGTAACATAAAATATTCAACATTAACACTATCATCATGTTACTGATAAATGTAGATCGTTCAATTTGATGTTAATGATAATTTTTTCGATGTTTAAACACGGTTGTTAAGCAAATGTTAAAAGAACCATGTTTTGTATCAACTATGAAACCTACCATGTTGAAGATTTTATTTATTTTTATTTATTTATTTTTATTTTAACATCAGTAACCTAGCTTATTGGCCATAATCGATTACAAATTTGTACTTAACAATATGTTGTACTATTTAAAAATATATAAAACAAAACAATTTAAAAATATATAAAAACTGATTTAATAAAAAATTAAAGTAATAAACTTAACCATAATAATTATAATCAAAATATTGGTTTTTCAATAAAATAAACTACAATTATATCACATTTATTCGAATTTATAACAATTTATATACTTTAAAAAATTTAACAACAAAATATATAAAAAATAAAGTTTCACCAAATCAAGTTATTTAAAGCCAAACTAAGAGAAGAAAAAACTGATTAGCACAATTGTGCAAGAAAATTATAAAAACCAGTAACAAAATTTGTCAAAACTGATAGCTCTTCAATTCAAGAGTTATTTAAACCCACTGATAGTAAATAAGGTACTATTAATGCCTCAAACACACTAGAACGTAACAAAGAAATGATCTGCCAGGCAATAAAATGGATGAAATAATAAGTACATCATAGATTACTTATGCATTCTTATGAAGTATAAAACGCATTTGTCGAACCAATTACAAGAAAAACAAAACTGAGCAAAGAAATACAAATTCCCAAGGCAACTTAAAATCATTTAAAAGAAGAAATATCCAATTCACTACCGCAATACCCAANNAAAAAAACATTTGTGAAATAATGAAAATAACTACAGACCACAAGATCTATACCTATCCAACACTTATAACATCAATCCCATGTCAATATATTCTCAACTACATCAAATAAACATCCTGGTACAAACACAGAATCATACACTAATTCTGTAATTTTTTAGGCAATTGGCCTAAAAAATTACAGCCATCACCAGATCATATTCCGAAAAATCTTCGACTTTCAGCCGCCGGCGAACATTTTTTAATTTAGCCGCCGCCGGCAGTAATATACATCGGCTTCGTGCTCTGATCGCCACTACACTTATATCCCAAAAAAAATAGTATTTTCTTTGTGAATTTACAATTAAATACTATTATAACTTGGAAATGGTTTTTTACTTCAAAAGTAATGTGGTTGATCCACCAGCTGTATTATATATGGGGCGAGACAAATACGAGAGTATGTGACCCAAAAAAAGTGAAGATTACTTGTAAATTTACATTTTTGTTAACTTACAGATGAAGACTTGATAAAATGGGGTTGGCCGGAGGACGTTTGGTTCCATGTACACAATTATTCATCGGCTCATGTTTATTTACGATTGGAAAAGGTATTGCATATGGAAAATGTGAGGAATGCATAATAGGAGTATTGAAAATGTGAAGAATACATAATAGGAATATGCATTCTTCAAGAATTCCGGAACTATTAAAATTAAAATATATATTTTTATTCTTTGGGTTGTTGAACACCGACTTCGCTATATTAGCTTTATAGATACATATGTCATCATAACTCTAAAAAATCTCTTCAAGCCACCCAAATATTTTTATACTGAATAGTTTCGGAGTTAATGTCGAAATTAGTTTCCAAAAAATTTAAGATTTTTTGTTACTAAAATTTATTTTGATAAATGAAAACATTCGAAATATTTCAGCTTTTAATTTTTACCTTAAAGCTGGTAATGCTGTGTATAAAATAATTGATGCAAAATTCTTTTTTATTTACAGTTAAGTTAAATACCAATGTATACCTACAATCATAATGAAATAAGTTTTAACTATGACAAAAAGGTTAAAAAGAAATATAAAACTATCGGGTGTGTCATAGAAAACGATTTAGAAAACGAATCGATTTTAAATCGAAAAAATTTGTGATTTACTGACATTTCAGTTTTTGTTTCTGACAAAAATTATATTTTATTCACTTTCGTTTATATTTTATTAAATATTTTTTTATATTTGCTTAAAAAAAATTGTTATTTTTCACGTGAAATTTTGAAAACGATGGGCTTTCATCACATACCTGTATAAAGAAAATCAATGCATAATAGTAAAAATGAGAGCAAATTCTTTTTTAAATTCCATCTAATTCATCTATATCTTTTTTTGAAGTTATGTATGTGGCTTATTTTACTCTTAGTGAAAAATTTCAAAGTAACTCCGCATATTTTGGAGTACCACTTATATAAATCATGCAATATTTTTATAATATTGGAAATTGTATGTCTCCTAGCAAACAAATGTATATCTTATGTGAGCGTGTAAATTTTACACGCTTTATAATATGATGGTATTTATGCATGATGGTTAATCATTATTTATCATTGTTTATGTTTTTTTCACATAGATGATTATCTAGCAATATTGCCTAATTTTCTTCCGTGCGTATTGATTTCTTATTGCTTAGATGTATCGCCAGTGACGCATATTTCCCCCATCGGATGGAAACTTCCACAATATGAATATGAACTTTGCGGCGATTATTATTATTTTTATTTCTTGTAAAGGTATTTTCAGTCGATTATATTCAATATTAAGATTTAACAAAAATTTGATTATTAAAATATTTATCGTCTGAATAAAAATTGTTTGATTATGTGTGAACTACTTTAGTATTTTCTATTGGATTTTTTTTTGACATGCCGATGAAATACGTAATAATTTACAGTCGAAAAATCTTAATACTAATAGCCTCTATGCGAAAGAACACACTTCTATGCGAACGATGAGTCGGACGACAAGTCAAAAGAAAACGTAAGGTTTTTCATATAAAATTGGGTTTCTATATTTCGAACGATAAGAACAAAAATGTCAAAATCAGCTTTTGACTGGTTGAATTTTTTAAAGAAAGTTATGAAAAATGTCCACAAAGACATTACAAATGTTCCTTAAACATGTTTAGTACTCATTTTGATGTATTTGGTATCCATAAATAACGATTTTGTGTTTTAAAAACAATTTCAAAAAAAAAAAAATATTTTTTAATTATTTTAATTTTATTTGTTTGTTTTCTTTGTTGTATATACGTTAAAACAATTTAGTAGTAGATTTAAGATGTTTACAAAAGAAAGAAAGAAAAATAAAACAAAAACATTACGAAAAGACGTAACTCCATGCGAACGAAAGCGTAGGAAATACAAAGCTTCCGTTCGCTTTGATTTTCGTTCGACATAGAGAAACAGGCTATAAATATTATCGTCAGAAAGTACTTAAGTAATATGAATTGAATAATTTTCGTATTTTTTATTTGTAGGGATAAAAAAAAAAAAAACACACTCGATCCAAACCATAACTATTTTTATCTTCTACATGCGAAACGATATCAAATTATATAAATACGTAATACATATCATCGCCCAGAATGCAAAACTACGTAACATCAAAAATATTTTTTACTTTTCCAAAATATATGTGATCACAAAATTTCAGACTTGATAAGAAATAATTATTGTATTAACAAACACGAAATAACGTAACATCATAAATATTAAAAAAAAACTTCCGTCTTTTACGAATTTATATTGCAAATTATTGACAATATAATACGTTGTTTTGCCTTTTCGGTGATGATATGTAGATATATGTACGTATAATAAGTGTTAATCAAATTTCTAGGGCCAAACTATTGATGACATTCCCACGGATGTTATAGAAGACGCAGTTCAATTGGTCAAAGCCAACAGCATTCAAGGCAATAAATTAAATAACATAGATGTCGTCTATACAATGTGGTCAAATTTAAAGAAAACACCTGACATGGAAGCCGGTCAAGTAGCATATCACGATGAGAAAGCAGTTAAAAAAATACGTGTAGAAAAACGACGAAATGAAATAGTTAACCGTTTAAACAGAACCAAAACAGAAGAATATCCCGATCTAAGACAAGAGAGAGAAAAACGCGATAGCCTAGAAAGACAAGCTCAAAAAGCACAGTTGCGTTCTCAAAGAGAACTCGAAAAAGAATTGGAAAAACAAAGACAGCAAGAGCAGGAGCTCAGAAGTTATACCTCATTATTGAAAGCTGAAAATATGACCACTAACTATGACAATGGAAATGATTCGGATGATTTTATGTAAATAAACACATCCATACATATAAGTGTGTAAAGTTTATTAAATAATAAAAATTTCTGTTATTTTTTTTCCTAAATTATAAATAAAAGTAATGAATTTTTTATGTTTTTGATTACTAGATATTTACTTTTTTATTATTTCTGACACAAATGCGTTTGTTTACGTGTTTTACAAGTTTTTTTTTTTTTTTTTTTTTTTTTTTGTTAGTGTACAGGATTTTTTAAAGGGATTATTTTTTATACTTTATTTTAACCACACATTTAATTGGCATTATTATTATTTTGTTCTAATATATTTTTTTTATATATAAATCTTGAAAGCAACGGTATAATAATACCGCCACCTTATATATATATATATATATATATATATATATATATATATATATATATATATATATATATATATATATATATATATATATACTTTTTTTTTCTTTTCTTTTCAATCTGTTGATTTGTTTTGTGTGTTTGTATACTATTATGATTAATATATTTATTATAATTTCATTTTTTCTCGTTACGAACTTAAAAATATAATTTTCGGTTGTTTTGTTGTTTTAATACTAAAGTTGATGCTAATTTGCACCGTTTGCATTTTTTTGCATTGAATTGCCACCGCTTATTATGTACATCGCTTTGTTGCCATCACGTTCACTGCCATAAATTTTCCCAGCCTTTTTCGCCATCGAACCTAAAAGTTCTTGAGACACTTTGTGCGCTGATCGTAAGGAATAGGCCCATTCTTTAAGACCGATTTCATCCTAAGAATAAATTATAAAAGAAATAATAAGAATTTATGAAATTATGTTTAATGATGGGAAATTATTAAAAAAAATTTATTTTCATAAAAATTAATACATATGTATATTTTTATTCATTATTTGAAATTCCTATTATTTCATTAATTGTTTTTTCCTTTTTTCTTTATTTTATTTGCTTTAGTGAATAAATAAATTTTTTGTATGCGATTTTTTAAATGAGAAACCAATAAGTGCTTTTGGTTTCTCATTTTTAATACATTTTATCTTACAGCCCTTTTTTCATACTTATTATATTAAACTTACGGAATTAGTTAATAAAATGCGACCATCGCGTGAGCCATCGTTGACTCGTATTTGAATACATTGTTCTCCCTTGTATGTTACAAAATCTGAGGAGATATCCTCAATTTGATCCATAAATATCAACTCGGGCTTATTATTACCACTCTCCGAATGTAATTCCAATCTTAAAGAGACAAACATTATTACAATCATAAAAAAATCCTTCAATTATTTAAAATGACATCGATGAATCCTACCGGTTTGGATATAATTTTGCATATTTTGTTTGCCAGAGAGATGCAAAAGAACCACCATATTTTTTAATGTAACCATGTAATATACAATCGGACTCTTTTTCATCGGCATCAAAGTGCATTTTTTGTTTGGCTTTTTTCTTTTGTTCGATTTTGTCAGTTTCCTGGTTAATGGTTTCATAAACAGTTTCTATCACTTCTTGCTGCCATCTGATAAAATGTACAAAATATATAAGTATATCCATTAAATTAAAAATAGAGAAATAATAATAAATTGTATAAATATAAAATATTATATTATGGCCCATATGTATGTATAAGTTACTGATTACCTTTCAGATATCGTTAAATTAAAATTCTTATACAGTTCCTGATCAGATTCTGTGAGTTTAATGCCTTTGGTATCCTCTTCATCAAATGAACCAATATCAAAGGCGTCAGCTGCATTTACCTCACCACGAGGCGGTATTAAGGGCGGTGTATATTTGTGCATATACACCTGATGCCAATCAATGCCCGAAAAGAACGGATGGGATTTTACTTCTTCAGCCCTAAAATACCAAAAATAATAATAATAATAATAATATAAATTTTATATTGTATATTGTAAAAATAATAAAATAAAAGCATACCCATTCCCCATACAACCAAGACGTTTATCAACATCTCTTTGTAGTAGTAATTCTAATAAATTTTTCAGTTCTGGACTAAACGTATCAGGAAGTTCTACGTTCTATGCCAATCAATTAGTGAATCAATAATCAATTAGATTAACAAATATATAATAAGTGTTTAGAGTTTAATGTATTGAAAATTTTTATTTAGATTTAATATGTACTTACCATTGTTAGGGTCATTTTATCGATTTCATGTTTATCTTTGGTTTTGTGCTGTCTAAAGGGTGAATGACCTTTGAGCAATTTGTAAAGCATGCAACCAAAACTAAACCAATCCGCACATGAGTCATATGCTGTACCTTTTGATAAAACCTCAGGTGCCATATAGCCATGTGTACCCACCGATGCATGAGGTTTTTTACGCGAAAAATCACAAGCTAAACCCAAATCTGAAATACGTATATGACCATTTTCATCCAGCAAAATGTTGGCTGGCTTCAAGTCTCTATAAACTATAAAACGTTTGTGCATGTGTTCCAAGCCCAAAATTACCTTAAAACATTTCGATTTATTTTTAAAATGTTCAAATTAATATTTAAATTAGAATTTTTATGTTATTTACCTCAGCAGCATAAAATTTCATTTCGTCCTCATTAAATACACCGTGTTGAGACAAATGATAATGTAAATCTCCACCATTCATCAGATCCAATATAAAACACAATTTATCCGGTGTATGGAAAGCATATGTCATGCAAACAATAAAAGGGCAGTCGTTCTATAATAAAATTAAGACAATTGATTGTAAAAATTGACAAATGTGGTTTTGTATACAAATTAACAATGATAATAAAATGTTATTTAAATCTTTATCGAAATGCTCACATTAAAAAGGAATTGATTTCAAGTTTTCTTATTATTTTCTTTATTTACATACCCCAGTACTAACAACCTGCAACATTGAACGTTCATTTAATGCCAACATTTCTCCCTGTTTCATTTTTATTCGTTTCTTATCCAAACACTTCATGGCATACATCTTTCCAGTATCCGCCTTACGACAGCCATATACTTCACCAAAACCTCCTCGACCAATTATACGGTGAACACTAAAATCATTCATGGTCAACTGTAAAATTAAAACAAATATTAGTTGAAATTCTCTAAAAAGAATCATTGGCTTTAAAACTTGCCTGTATATTAAGTTCCAAGTTTTTCCATTGACAAAAACGGGTAAATTTTTCACTAAACAAAAATAACACAAATAAACATTTTAAGGGAAAAACTTTTAATGTCAATAAAAAAATACCTTTCTAAAAATTTCTTAAAAGGCTTGCCCTTTAAATAACTAAAAATTTCCTCGATATATGGCTAAGAAATGATATGAAAAATTTATTTTATGTTTCAATTGTATAGAATTTTTTATAGTTACCTCAAATAAATTTGTGGGTACTTCATTTTTTAGCAAATATTTTTGTACACTACCAACAGCATCTTTCGAATAATCCTAGGAAAATATAAATTTTTTCATTTTAGTCAAATGTAATCTTAAATTTTTTTCAATTTAAATATTCTTGGATCAGACCACAACGACTCATATAGTTAAATTGTATTTATTTGTCTAAATTTTTATAGGATATTATATTTTATATAAAATATTAAAAATACATACATATGTGTGTGTTAACAATTCTTCCATTATAAAATTATCATAAATTTCTCTTGCCATTTTCTTTCGTTCCTCATAACACTCGGTTTTTTCAAATTGTTTTATCTAAAAAAGAAATGCATAAATATTACATTCAGTATTTTTAAAATTAAATAAAAATTTACCTGTTCATAAAATTTAAATTGTTGTATGGGTTCATCCGAGTCATTTTCACAAAAATCTTTGAACAAATTGTAACCTTAAACGATAAAAAAAAAAAATTATTTAAAATAAGAACTTTGAAAGTTTCGTGTTAAGCATATTTTACCTATAACTTGATTAAATATTTTGTAAAATTCCAGTTCATTTTCCTTTTCTAAATACTTATACATAACACTACGAACGCTGTAATGAAAAACATTATTGTTAAAATTTATTTTAAAATAATTATAATAAAAAAGTAAATGAATTCAAAAAAGAAACATAAACATTTTTATAAAATTCTTCATGTATAGTTTTTTTAGGATTTCTTGGACTACTTCGTAACTAGGCTCTCATCATTTTTCTAATCGCCATCTTTTCAATATCATGAACGCAGTCAATGACCATCAATATCGTATCAAAAACACATTAGTATGATAATAACATATCTGATGCTTTCCAGAGAATCTCAAGAGATAATTTTTTAATATCTTAGCAACAATTTACATAGGACCAACATTGATCTAATATTAAACCCTTTACGGTTAAAGGAAGTACATATTTAAGAAAAAGTGAGTATTGCGTCGGCTAATGAAACGCAACAAAAAAGAAACTGAAAAATTAACAATTTTAATATTGTTCTGTCTTTGAAAGAAACTATTTAGGCCTGTTGATCGTATCATGCCATGTGCATGATACTCAAATAAGACTAAATCTCAAACTGGAATGTGTTTAAATTTTTTTCAAAGAAATTTAAAGTTCTTCATTCAAAAAGGCCTGTAGGAATGAAGTACATATTTCCTTGCTGGAATAAAAGTGAGTGATTTATCAAAACTGTAAAACCTTTTGCAGAACAATATACAGTGTCTCATTAAAGTATTTGAATTTTTTAAATCATTAACAAAAATGGTTTATTAGATATATTAACAGAATTTGATTTGTTGAATTGCTAACTTAATAACGCAAAAAACCGCAATCAAAAATATTCTCTTGTTTCGGAGAAATTCCGGAAATAGTGCGAAAAGTCATTGAATTTACCTCACAAAAGTATTTGAATTTTTATCGCATTTATATTTGAAGATATCAAAAAAAAAAAAAAATAATAAAATAAAAATTGATGAAATTATTGTAATTTTTTATTAATAATATGTTGTAAGTATCATAGTTAAATGTTTACTGATTTATATTCCCAATATGGGTTTAAAATTTGGGGGATATTTAATCCAATTTTTTATTTAATGGATTGGATAACTGATGTCGGAATATTACGCCCATTATTCATCTATATAGGAAAAACATGATTTTTTTATCATTTTAGTAAGAAATAGTAAATATTTAGTTACTTATGAATTTTTTTTATGTTAAACATCAAGCCCATTTTGTTACCGTTGCTATCAAATTTTTTTTCAAAATGTTGGGGAATATCTTCCCGATATATAACCATTGATAAATTACATATCCACATTATTTTTGGACAAACAACTTGCACTCCAGAAATGCTGGAACTCAAATTTTTTTATTTTATTTGGATTTAAATAAGTTATATTAACAGAAAAATTAAACTTTTCGGGTATTTTTACGTTTTTGTAGTGCCTAGTTAGCTTAAAAGATTTATAGTATATGTAACTTAAAAAATTCGTTATGCCACCTTTTATACTATGGCACCAATCAGCCATATACTTTCATGTTTTATAATAGCTTATACCTACAAAAACTCAATCTAAAAGTTTTGGATATGTGGTCCAATACTTCAGTAAAATGGCCTCAATGTGGAAGATTTTTCAATTTTTACAATATAATGAAACAATGTTCACCTCTTGGAATGCTGTAATTAAGAACCTTTGCAGTAAAAATTATTTTTTCAACCAAATAGCAAAGTCCATTTATATTTCCAAATAAACCAAATACAATTTAAGACATAATTTCGGAAAAATGACCCGATTATTCCAAATTTCCTTCTTATAAGACGTATGTACAGAAATATCGCCTTTTTTCTCCAATATTGTAAAATTTAAATTTTTAAAAATAGTTAGTATATGCTTAACTATAATACTTAATAACAATTAATATAAAAAATCATATATTTTCTGTCCTTTTTGGTTTTTTTTAGTATATTTAAATATAAAAAATAAAAAATTCAAATACTTTTGAGGTACCTGAAATGACCGCACGTGTTATTTTTCTTAATTTCTTGGAAACTATTAAACATTTTGTGTTACTTTTTGCGGCATTAGGTAGAAGACAAATCATGCAACAAAATCCCATTCATAAAAAATAATTATTTTTTTATTAACCTAATGTTTATTTATTAATTTATTTATGTGAGACACTGTATGTATATAGTATCGTGAAAATATGGTTTTTGTCTGTAATAAAATTCAAAAGAAAAATTATCTTATTAGAAAAAAAAAGTTTTTATCACTTGTATTTACCACCATGTATTCCTCCTATTCTAGAGAAGAGCTACCTGTGATAGTTTTGGTCAATAGTTGGAGTTTTTGTCCTTCTTAAAATCGTTAAACAGTTAAGTGCTATTCGCTAATACAATGAAAAACTCACGTATTTAATTTTAATTGGAAACTCACAGATTTCTCAATTATTGTATTTACGCCACAATAATGAGTATTTTATGGATTTAAAAACGAAAAAAAAACAACTGCGTCAATAAAGTGTTTTGTTATTCAATATAATTCCACTATTGTATTGTTTAAGTATAAGTAAACTGTGTTGGAAGTTTCAAGTAAAAATACACTTTTTTCTATATACGAACCTTGGATCGGGCAATATTAGTTTCTTGCTGGCCCTTGCCGCTGGAGTACATTTAGACTTTTCCATGGCCATCAAATAACTGACATCTGCCAAAACAGCCTCTAAATCTGCCATCTTTTTGTTGTTTTTGTATTGTTGTATTTAAATATTACTTCTTGTTTATTATATTTTTAATTTTTCTATCAAATCAAATTAAAGATATTTTTTTATAATGTCCATTGATAAGTTGTAAATAAAAAATATATAATTAAAGAATATACAAATTTCCATCGTGAATATTACAAATAAATTATGATGTTCATTCAATTGAATACAGTAAATGTATCACATAAACACACATTCACACAAACACACACACACATGTACGCACATAAATGTACAAGAATCTCTTTTTTCGCTCACAACATTCTTTCTCTCACTCTCTTCATCTTATTATGATTGTTCATACAAAATATATTTATATGTACATTTATACAAACATATGTACATGTATGTACCATATCCAATCAACACCTCTTGATGCATCAAATAGATTTTTATGTACAATGTATACATATATGTATGTACGTATGTAACATTGTATATTCAAGTGAGAAATATTTTCATTTTTTCTTTTCACTTTTTCATAAGAAAACTTACACTTTTTAACAATGAATTCAAGTAAATTAATATTGCAACTTGTTTAAACTATTATTATGTTATCAATGAATTCGTTTTTATTTTAGTATTCATAATTAGAACATCCAATATATATTAATTTATCTATACTAAACAGAGACCTGCGCCGAACGATTGTAACGTCGGCGGCGGCTTTGCAAAATATTGTCAGCGGCGGCTCAAAGTCGGCTGTTAGCCGGCTGAGAGGTGAACATAACAACTTTGGATATGGACCATTTCAACGATTTATTCAATTGAACTAAATGAGCTCAGTTTTTTAAGCGTTTTTAGCTCAGTACTGAGCTGTTTCCGTAATACATGTTTCANNAGTTCATTGATTCACAAATGTGGTTCCAAGTCCCCTTAGATGTAAAGGAATCCGAAGACTGTTTGTTAGAACATTATTTTTTATTTCCTAAAATATTTATAACATACATTTTTGTATTTTTGTTCTTCTAAAGTGTCAAAACATCAGACCGTTTGTTCAAACATTATTTATATTTTTCTTCCTCTTCCTTCCTTTATTCTCTCATTTTCTGTTCATAGCATTTTGACATTGTGAGCGGTAGTTTTAC
>MINK01172284.1:4749-15761 GCA_001735545.1 Phormia regina
TTTTAAAAAAAAAAAAAAAAAATAAAAAAAACTTTTTTTGCAAAATCTGTAATCTTTAAAAGTAATGTGTTAAATAATATTTTGAGCAAGATTTTAGATTTATTTTAGAGGAATTTTTAAATTAGCTTTATAATTCCTTGAATAAAATCTTTATAGAAAATTTAAAGCTCGAGATATTTTTTATTATTATTATTTTCGAAATATATATATTTTTTTTGCAAGAGTTGTTTTATATTTATTTAATTTTTTAATTAAAATATCTTCAGGAAGTATAAAGACTACAATTTTAAGAATCACAGTCCGTTTTTTTAAATAAATTTTCGAAAAAAAATCTACAAATAAATGTTAAATGTTTTAAACTTAAAATAATAACTATTAAAATAAATATATATATACGATATATACGAAGACAAATTATAAACAAATAATTATTTAGTATTAAGTGGTAAACAAAACAAAACACAAATCAAATCAACAAAACCTTTTCAATATGTTTGGCGACAAGAAATATATATTAATCATAACAAAATAATATTATATAAAAAATTACTTTATTTTCTTAAAATTTATATCAAATATTTAAAAGCGATAACAACTTTTTGGAAAATTGTATTTTTATATTCAAAATTATATTAAAAAAAAAAAGAAAACAAATACAAATTCTGGGAAAGCAAACTTATTATTATTATTATTTTGTGAGAAACACTACTTAATAAATGCACTAAAACATATTTAACAAAAAAAAAAAAAAAAAAAAAAAAAAAAAAAAAAAAAAAAAAAAAAAAAGAGAGAAAAAAAACATAGTTCCGCGTATACTTTATACACTCTTTTATGCAATAATTATCAATTGAAATTTAAAAAAAAATAAAAATAAAAAAGAACATAATAGTACATAAATATTTAAACAGCTTAGCTCAATATTAATAAATACATAATAATTTACAATATTTCATATTACTAAATCAAAATAATACCTAATAAAATAGTTCTTTTTTTCCTTCCACTCCCTCAATAAGAAATATATAGTATATAAATCTCCATAAATGTTTAAAATGTTAAATACAATATAAAATAAAACCAACAATAAAACAGAAAGAAAACTATGTTAAAATCAAATTTTGTTTTATTTCAATCATATGAAAAAATTTAGAAATACATTCAGGTATGTGATAAAAGCCGATACTTTTCAAATCGTATAGATTTGAAATTAAAACATTTATTAATTAATTCTGTTAATTGAAAAAAAATTTAATGTATGGATTTCATAAAAAGTTTGATATTCTGTAGCTGTAAAGATTTATTGATACTTTAGGTATCAAGTTTATATATGATTATATTAAAGTTAATTAGAAATATATGTATGATTCTAATGCTGTTAAATTAAAAAGCATCCTGCTATAAATTAAAAATAGATTATAAATTCTTGAGCAATAAAGGAATAAAACGTGCTTGCCCCCGGCCCTATGTTTTCAATTTGATTTTATACACTTACAACTGCTTAAAATTACTATATAATATATATATCAAATTCCAAAAGATCAATAAGTTTGGTAGCAGTCTCATGTATAGAATAATTGAAAATTAAACTCATATACAAAGTAAGTATTTGATTCGAGGTTGAATAAATTCACATTTATCGAAGTTCAGGTTCCCTGTAAATAAATCCATTCGAAAACCGTTTGCTATAATTTTAGTAGTTTCGACTCACCCACACGTTCAACAATTTCCAATTCTAAAAGGGGTCGCGATTCCAGAACTTTTGAGAACTTCTTATCTATATAATAGGCAACTACAATTTCATCAAACATTCGATTTAAATAAAAAATATACCATCATTTAAATAGAAATCTATTTTTTTTAAGTTTGATTTTTTTGTAATATTTTATTATTTTATGAAAACTGAAGTGTTCACTTTTAAATAACTGTTGATGAACTTTTTCTCCTGAATTTATGTTAATATTTTATTATTGGAGTTTTGTAGTAAATAAAAAAATAAATAATTTTAGTACTTTGCTCAAAAAAGAAGTACTATCTGAAATTTATTTTGATACCTAAAAATATCTTCAATTTCCATCCCTTGTTTTGTACTTTGACTGTGTGGTACTTTTTTGTTTTTCCTATGATACCCCAAATCACAATGTTTTAGGGTATCATATGTATACATTATCATTCGGGGAGAACCAATGTGGACCGATACTTATATTAAGTGTAAAATAACATATACGAATACAGAATATTGCGTTGATGCTGACATTTATATGAATTTATTCACTTTAGGGTGATTCCTGAGAGAGGGTCTTTATGGGAGCTAGGGTAAATTATGAACCGATTCGAATAAAACTTACCAATGTTATTTTTACTTATAGAAAACTTATTTATGTCGAATATTAACTTGATACTTACATGTTAATGGGATTTATGTCCGTTAAAGTGATTTTCTGAAAATGGGTTTATATGGGAGCTATGGTTAATTATGAACCGATTTTTTTTTAAATATTGTTATATTTTAGGGATTTATGATAGTTAAACCTTTTTCAGGGAAGGCATTTGCATGGGGGCTATGTGAAATAATGGACCGATGATAACCTATTTCAATAGGCTTCGTTCCTGGATTATAAGAAACCTATGTACCAAATTTCATTAATTTTGTTAAAAATTGCGATCTGTAGTTTGATTACAATGTTTACATTGACGGACGGATACTCAGACGGACATCATTAAATCGTTAAGTGTTATAATTTTTAGTTATCTTTCAATAAACCTATAATACGTTTTAAATATATATTTAAAGAATTTCACAAAACTTTAAAATTTAATTTCATAAAAATAAAGTACAATGTTTTATATTTATTCGTCATAAGATCATTTTTACTTCACAAGTAAAACATTGAGAAAGGAAATTCTTAAAAAAGGACATTTGTTTTTATTAAATTATTGTTTTACTATTTCGCAAAAGTACAAATTTACATCGAAAATAAGATTTTTCATAATAAAACAAATTTTCACCCAAAAGTAAAATTTTTGATAAAAAGTAGATTTATCACTAAAAATTATGTCTCCCATTATAATAATCTCGATTTTTATCTAAAAATTTAATTTTTCACTAAAAATAAAACGATTTATCAATGAAAACGAGTCAAAAAAGTAGAATTTTTTAAATCTAACAATATATTATTCCTTTTGAGACTCAAAATGATTTTCTACTAGCAGCAGAATTTTTCTTATTGTAAAAATCTTTAAAATCGGTTCAGATATAAATAATAAGCCTCCGGCGGCTCGATTCAGCTGACTTAAAGCAGTTTCATCCATCAATCTACCTATTTTCAGTAGCAAAAACTTGGCATCACATGTTCTGTTTTTTTAACTAGGCAGCACTTTTTATGTTATTTGACATTTAATACTGTTCTAAAAAAAAAAATAAGTTTGTTTACAATTTTTTAAAAATAACGCGCTTGAAAATAATTTTAATCTTCAATTAATTTTTCAATAAAATGTTAACCAAAGAAGATGTTGATAGTTGGAATAAATTATTTCCTGATTGTCAAATAAATAAAACAAATTTAAGCAATCCAACTGAACATTTTCTTACCAATGCTTTGGTGGGTTATTTGCGACGCTTTGGATATCATATAGAGCCGCCTTTCAACTTAAATTCCGAAACTAAAGAAAATAATAGAGAAAATCGGTTATTTTTGATAAAATTAGCTCGCCATATAGATCATTTCTTAAAGATAACCGATAGATCATATACATTTACTTACTACGATCTAATAAGACCAAGTACGTTTCATAAAATAGTTGAAGTATGATTAATATAGTAAGTTTTCTTCCTTTATAGCTCCCAAAAAGACTGCCCACATGTTGTATATCCTATTGAACTATTATTATTACTATAATTTATACAAAGAGGATGTATTTAAAATGGCCGGAGATCGCATACATAAATTGGAAGAATTAATGGGTCTTATTGATGACACTCGACGCGAAATTGAACAGAGAAAAGAAGAAAATAAAAATATGAAATCCACAATAGAAAATCTAATGGAAGAAGTGCCAATGGCTCGTACGAAACTTAAAGAATTGGATAAGCAACGCTCTCAACAGGAAGAGGAATTAAAAAAACTTAAACATTCTTGCCTAGAGCTTGAAGAAAAACTGAAGCATTTGGAGGAACAAAAGAAACATTTACGTAAACGTTTAGTACCAGAAGAAGAATCCCGAGAATTGCACAAGCAATTGCAGCAGCTAAAGTTAGAGCTTGCAGAACACAAAGAAATGGAATTAACAAATGTAGCCAATTTGAATGAATGCAAGGAGAGTAATGCAAAACTGCAAAATATGAGCAAAAAAATTGAAAAAGCTCATGAAATTATACCACTGCATGTTATAGAACAAGTGCAAGAAATCAATAAACAATTGGCACGAGCTCAAAAAGAAGAGCACGAATTGCAACTTAAATACAATGGCATGTTGCAAGAAATTGAAGACGAAATTCAAACTCAACTTTCACTTGAACAGGAACAGTATAATAAGAAACTTGAATTTGAAACCAAACAAAATGAACACATGAAAGTTTTAAATGCTAAACAGAATATATTGAAACAAAAAAATACGGAAATATTGCAATTGGAGGAAGAGGAGCATATTTCCGAATGTCAACTTGAGGAACAGAAAGATATAGCTCAATATTTGGTGGAAAATGTTAAAGAGATTTTGGCTGCTTACGAGGATTAATAATATATTTTTACTTTTTTTAATTTATTTATATTGTTTTTAATTAAACTTACAAAAACTGCTTAAATTTACTTAAAAAATGTTTACATTCTCAGTTTTTTTACGTTTCCATGGCTTGCTTTTCTAAGTGGGCTTTAAGCTGAACATTGAAATCATCTTCGACATTGTCATCATCCCAATTGTCTTCCCAAACATTAACTTCATCCTCATCTTCCTGTACGGCATTGAAGTCTAGAAAATTGTAAAGAAATTTTAGTAAACACATGCTAAAAAAATAGCAAACTGTTTTTTACCTTCTGCGGGGAACTCCTCAAATTCATCATCCTCTTCCAATAAACCCAAATCACCTTTAGTGGTCTTTTCTTTGTCGGCCGACATTTTTATTTTATTAATATGTTTTCTAAAAGTTTAATCAAAAGCAATATAGTTTTTGCAAAAATAAAATTTTACAATTCCTCTGTGTTCGCTTTATTCGCTTGACAAATGTATAAATTTGTTTTGCCGAGTCATCTGTCAAAAATATGAACAATTTGTTAGAAACATCACAGGGTGATTCAAGTAAACGAGAAACGAGGGGAATTAAACAATAGATGAATCATTTTATTATTTTCAAATTAAAAAAAAATTATTTCACATTTGTTGGTTGTAAAATTATATTTTGGTTTTGCATCTTACAAAAAGTAAAGATAATATAATTACCGAGAAAATACTAGCAATCACAAACTATTACAGATAGGCTGCAGCTGGTTTTCATAACAAATTTTTTTAAAATGATGTCAAATCGTAGTGATTTTCAGAGAGATATAAGTATACAAATATATATGTATGTCTATCTTTTAATCAGTATTTTATTTGTAAACAAAGTAATTTGTTTGACAATTTATGAAAATTGATTATGTTGAAAAAGTAGTAAATATATTTAAGTTCCAGGGAAAATATTTTGGGAACTTATTAAGATGAAAAATATTTGTTTCGTTTGTTTTCGATGTTTTTTTTTTTTTTCTCGTTCTGTAAATCACTACTGCGAAAAAGTGACAAATGATTTGAAAATACTTTTTTGACATATGCCATTGGTTTCCTTTTTTATGTAGACTGTGTTATCCATAACATTACTTGGGCCACCCTAATGAAGATAAATATATTTAACTTTTTATAAGAGTATATTACTTTATGTTAAAAATTCGACAAACATAGAATTTTAATATAGAATATATTAATAAATTATAGTAACTACAAATACATCACAATGATACGCTGAATAATTTAACACTACACAGCACATTGGGGCAGAATCGATTTTTTTAACTTCTGATGAGTGTACAATGTTAAGTTTGGAGGGGTACACAGCAAACCCCTCAGGGACGGAGCTACAATTAAAAAAATTTGTATGTCACAGGTATCCTACCCTGAGCCACCTTAGCTTCGTCCCTAGGGGGTTTGTTGTGTTCCCCTTCCAAACTGAATTCTAGCTGAATTTCAATAGAAAAATTCTTGGAAGCATTTCCGTTGGTTTAATATCTATTTTATAAACGTCGACATACGGACGGATGGAAATGCTATTTTTTTAAGATCTCGATGCTTTTCTAGTTTTTGGTAATGCAGTGATAGGGAATGTGTGATAAAACCGTAACAAAAAAATATGAAAATACAAAATAAAAAAAATTCAAAAATTCAAAAAGGTGCGGATATTTAAGCGATAAGAAATATTTCCTATTAATTTAAACTGTCTTATAGACTTTTTAGTAGTTCTTAAAATAACAATCTTTCTCAAATCATAAATCAGTCAAATAAAAATAGAAATTTTACATTTTTTCTGCAAAACCTGTATCATTAAAATATTATTTTATGATCTGTAGACTATATAGTGTAAAATAATTATTATTTAATTTTATGATCATTTTACTGCAATATATTACATTTAAAATTGTATAATGCAAAGTGACAAGACAAACTTTTTCATACAATTTTAGTATATATACTAATCATATACATACATAGTTAATATTTTATTTTTATTTTTTTCTTCTTTAAAATAACACTACGAATACAAAAAATCGCACATCTATTTATCAAAGAGTTTAGCAAACAATATATAAAATAGTTTTAATAGCTCAGTTATCAGTGGCTGTTAAAAACTCTGCTCCCTTTACGTTTTAATTAAATCCCAACGAAAAAAAACTAACAAGCATATACTACCTAAGTATTTAATTTACTACCTAAATATTTAATTTAAATTTTTGAGTGTGAAGAATAAAATGTCAAATCATCTATGAAAGCTAAAATTTTCACCATTTGATTTGTATCCCCCAAAACAATATAATACGTTTATCTTTCACACAGTTTTTTATTTTGATTAGAACTTGTAAATGGCAAAACACAACAAGGAAAAAAATTTAAACAAATTTTCATTAGTTACAATTTTGCATTATATTGTTTTTTTATTCGGCTTCAATTCAATGTTTGAAAAAAACCCTATTCACACTGAAGAAATTCTTCAGTAGTCGTTGATCGTTAGAAGAGTACATTTCAAAGTTTGCGAATTTATTTTTCGTGAAATAAAATTAAACACAACAAAAAATAAAAAATAATAAATTGAATTAAATTGTTTGATATAGTAAGTGTTTTTTTTTTTTTTTTTAGATTATAAAAGTGAAATTGATAATAAAATTTGTTTGTGAAAAAAAGAGAATTTATATAAATTATGATTACAAACTAAATTTGTTTAACAAAATAATTGAACTTAACAAATTTAAATAAGAAAAAATATAACTAATTTAATATTGTTAAAAATACGATTGGTCTTCCCAATAGCAGCAAATTAAGAGTAATACTGAAATATTAAAGTATATTAAAACTAGATATTGTAGAACAAAAAAATAAATAAAATATTTTAAGCGCATATTGACTATTTGTTCCAAAAGGTGGTAAAATATTATAAAGTTTTTAAATAATTTGTAAAGTTATTATTTAATACTGTTAACAATTCTTTGTCTTCAATTGACTTAAATAAATGAGGTTTTTGCGATTATTTATCAGTTATTGATAACTGATAAATAATCGCAAACTTCATTTGCACATAAATTGGTTAACAAAAGACATTCGTTTGATCTGCCTGAAACCGGTTCAGATTATCATTCACATACATATTCATAAGCAAAAAGGATTACGGTAATTTTTGTATACAAAATTATTATACACTAAATTATCCAAAATATAAAAATGCACTGTGGGGTCAAATTAAAAAAACCCTATAAGTAAGAAAATACCTAATAATTTGCATGCATTTGTTTTTAAAATAATATATAAAATGACTATTAAAAATTACACAAAAGAAAATTTGAAAAAATTAAAACAATTTCAAAGAAATAAAAAAAATTATTGCCAAATTGAAATTATGAAAAAATTTAAAAAAATTAAATAAAAACGATTATTTCTCTTAATAAAATCTAATATCATAGAGTAATATATAGAGACGAAATTCTTAATTGACAATTAAAGAAAATTTTTGTTTTGTAAACAAAAATGTGTTTTTTGTTTTCTTTTGGTAACAATAAAATATATTTGATTATATGTATTTCTTTGTTGTAGAGTTAGGTTTTTGACAATTAATTTCGTCTCTTGGTGGTACTGTTTGTCTAATATGTGTAATAAAGTGTATATTGAATGAAAAACATAAATGTAAAATTTTGCTAAATATCGCGAAAAAGAATTGGTGATTTTCAAGAATTGTAAAATAAATGTTTTTATGTTTTTCTTTTAGTATTTTTTTTTTCTTTTCAATGTTCAGTTATTTGACTTTACAAGACTTGAAAATTACAACTCTCCAAATAGTTGAAAAAAAGTGAAATCTTTCTTTCCTTGTATCTTTGGTAGAGCAGTAGGATAATACAGAGCGACAATGTTCAGTTATTTGACTTTACAAGATTTGAAAAATGACAACTTCCCCAATAATTCTACCATGTTTAGTTTTATCCATAGTATAATTAGAAAGTATACTCGTAAGAACAACTGTTTTACAATTTTTTCATTGATACACCTCGCGTTACTGTCAAATTGTTTTTGTATTCCCATGTAAAATTATTTCGTGAGTATGTTAGTCTTCCTCTCCTTTATTCTCTCATTTTCTGTTCAAAGCATTTTGACATTGTGAGCGGTANNCAAAATACATGGAATTGTTGTTTTTGTAGATGTGCGAGTACTTTGTAATTATACTATGGGTTTTATCATGAAATTGAAAAAAAAATTGTGAAATCTTTCCTTGTATTTTTGGTACAGCAGTAGGATAGCACAGTGCGGTAATGCGGTGTAAAAATAACATGAAAAAAATAACAATTTACAACGCACAGTGCGGCCAAAAGCAAAATAAATGGTAATAAGTCTGGAACTTTGAATCCATTAAACTTATTTAGATGATGGAACATAGAGGAGGAGTTAGGCTTTAGGAATATTCATAGATGGAGTCTGTAGCTGCTACAGTGGGCCAAAGTTGACTATCTCGAAATGAAATACATATCGGGGCTTATAACTTTTACAAATATTAACCAATATGAAAAATTTTTGAATTCTCCTAAGCAAGAAAAGGAAACAAATACGCTTATTGCGCTAAATTATATCGTATGGTTAAAACATATTTAACCTCAAAAATAAATTTCTCATATTTGTCCTAGACTCATATATATATTTTCTGACTTTTACATTTAATTCAAAATTATTTGCCAGAAACGTTGCAAACACAAAATAGTCATATTATATTTAAAACTAAGTATAAAAAAATGTGTAAATTATGTTATTATGGTCTTTTTTAAAAAATTTAAGACTGAATAATTTCTAAATGCTTCTAGTTATTAACATAATTTTTTCACGTGATATAAAATATTTAATGCAGAATTGATAAATGTAAAAATCAGATCAAATTGCCAATTTTTGAGACCTCTTTGGAAATTATGATTTTGAAATTTTTTTCTTGTTATCGAATTGAGATAACAAAAATTGTTTTATTAAGATAACTAAGAAAATATCTATTTAAAAAAAAAAATTGAAATTTTATTTTAAAAGTTATAGGGCAAAATAAAAAAAAGGTGAAGGCCAAAAATAAGAAATTTATTTTTTGAAGTTAAATATTTTTAAATCCATACGAACGAATAATTCTTTTCTTGCTTATGAGAATTCAAAAGTGTAAAAATATTTCAAATCGGTTAATATTTGTAAAAGTTATAAGCCTCGATATGTATTCACTCTCGAGGTAGTCAACTTTGGCCCATTGTAGCTATAGACTCCATCTAACATTATTCTGAAAGCCTAACTCCTCCTCTATCGATGTTCCTAAATCGGTTCAGTGGTTTCAAAGTTCCAAACTTTTGGCCACACTGTGCATGATTCTAAAAAAGATATAATTTCCTTTAATATGATATATAATATGACTATTTTGTGTTTGCAACGTTTAGTGTAAATGAATTTGAAATTAGCAAAGACTAATAAAATTCAAAAAAAATTTGCTAAAAATTTTAAACTGGAATAAAAAAGAAAAATATTGAATTACATGATTAAAGCACGTATTTAATTTTTACATCATATATTTGTAAACTTATTTCAACTTGTAGTTAATTGAAAAAGTTTTACTTATTACAAATACAGACAAAAAACATTTTACACAATTAATAATTACTCGTAAAAATATTACTTTATTATATGTAGTTAAAATTAAAGGTCACAAGTAAAATAAAAAGTATCAATTTATGTGGCTATTAAATATTTCTTTAGGTTGCATAAAGACTTATAAAATAAGCATAAAAAAATGAGACAAGTAAATTTCCAATAACTTTAAGTTCTTTACGAAACACGTATATATTTCGGATTTATTATTTTCTTAATGTTACTTCTCGACAGAGGTTATCATTAACAGATGTAGACCGATTAAACAGATTTACTTATTTTTTTCAGAAGATAAAAAAGAATCCGAAATTTCATTGTAAAAACAAAGTCCCTAGCATAAATATAGGTTTCTGAAACTCGAAAATCGGTTTTAAGCATATTCCCGCCATTTATAAGCCAATATTGCTAAATTTCAATAGAAAAAAATTCGTAAGGATAGTATTACAACCAATTCTTACACCAATGGCGTAGAACCTAATTGAGGCTCTAAATTCGTTTTAAATAATGTTTTAGAGAACTAGTGCTTAAGAACTAATTCTGTATGACTTCTACATCACTTAATATTAATAACCCAGCAAAAAACGTTAAAGTTCTTCAAAAAGAGAACATTTTCACAACTTCAAAAG
>MINK01172284.1:22889-35382 GCA_001735545.1 Phormia regina
CTATATTTACCATTTATGTCTTGTTTGAAAGCTTTCACTTTGTTCTTTTCGAAAATATATAATATTTCGCCTAAAAGATTGAAGAGAGGAACTCAAAATTGACTTATCTAGGAAATATGTCACTGCGGACATTTTTGACTATTTTTATGGTTCATATACCATCACACTTAACTTTTTTATTTCTCCAGCAATATTAACCGTTTATAGATAATATTAAAGTCCTTAAATTGCACTTTCCAGTGATGTATAATAGTTATTATTTCATTATTATTATTTTTTTTCATATAGTTTTATTTGAGAACATAGACTGAATGAAAGAATCATTAAAATAGTGACTTGGAAATCGCTCCAATATTTAATAATAGATGATAATATTAATGTCCGTAAACAATCATTACTTATTTTTAACATATACACTAGAGTAGGAATACCCCTTAAATGATGCGTAAAAATTTGCTGAATATGGAAAAAATATTAATAATAAAAATGTTAAATTGATCTTCAGTTCCCTACCGCGATTGAATGTCACAGGTCGAGAACATTTTGTCCAAAAAATAAAACTGAGTTTAGTCTTGAAATGGGTATCAAAAAATTCGTAATACTAGGCCAATTATAGAAAAAATTTATTTTAAAAAATGTTTGCAAAAATTTTGGTCTATAAACCGTCATTTTAGTACATCATGCTAAAAAAATGTCTATATTTTTCTTTAAAAAAAATAAGAATTATATAATTTTGTTCCTTTAAAGGCTTAAATTAAAAAAAAATATAAAAAATATAGCTTTGTAGTACACAGAGAAAACACATTCGTTGTGGCAACCGAATTTTTCGCCTATAGAATTTCGTCAGTTACGAGTACTATCACAAATTCATTGCAAGTACTATTCAAATGCTAAATTAATGGTTGACAAAACTGATTCAAAAAACTAATTCGTTAGCGGCAAAAGAATATATCAGTTGGAAGTATTGTATTTTCTCCGTCAATTAATTTTATACATTTTTTATTTTGCTTTTCAAATTTTTTTTTATAAAACTAAAACATAAATTATTAACAAACTTAAAGGCTACACATTAACATATATTTTATGTATGAACTTCAGTAGTGTTCTTATTCCATTTTTTATACCGTTTCCAATTTGGACCAATATTAATATTTAAAATTTCTTTTAGATATTTGGTTTACAATAGTAAAATTATTTTTGTTTAATTTATTTTTCTTTGTATTGTTTTTTGGATGGAATTAAATAATTCTGATTGCTACTGTCAATATTTGGAAATAAAAAATAAGTTGCTGAATTCAATTCGGTTGTAATTTTCAAATTAGTTATTTAAAGTTTAGTAACGTTGAAGCAAAAGTTTTTTTGATTCTAAAAACTTTTATTCCATTGCAGTAATGTTCTAATAATGCTAAACAAAACAAAATATCTACAGTTTTCGTTTTTTCATAATTATAATAAAATTTTGGGTCATGCAACTAATTTTTAATATAAATGATAGAATTCCAACAAATCTTTTTTCTGTGTGAAAGAATTGTTGACAATATTTAATTAAAAGTCTTCTTAAATTAAAATTACCAATTTTTTGATATCCATTTCGATTAAAAAATATAAACTTTTTTTGACCAAAATGTATGAGACTCATTATTTTAAAATCTGAAGACTAATTTTTATTTTTTTTAATATTTTTCCCATATTGAGCTAATTTTTACGCATCGTTTGAGGGGTGTTCTCGAAATCTCGAAAAGCGCTATTCTCGGGACACTCTAATAAACACTAACTTGAAATGGGGTTTTCTTCCTTTTATTTTAATTCACATACTAATTGATTGAGAAACATAATTTGTTAGAAAAAAAGTAAAAAATTAACAAAAATCTTGGTTTTTTTGAAGAAGATATGGTAGTACAATAAAATAATAAATCACTTAAAGGTCAGAAGTATAATGTGGCTACGAAAAAAGAGAAGAGCTCTACCTCTATTTCTTTGTATCATGCTTGGAAATGAGCATGGAAAAGTTGATACCGCTGAACTTTTTTTAATATTTTTTAATATTCAAAATCTGTATTAATAGCATAGTTATCTAAGGAAGACATGATACAATTACACAAGGTGGAATCCGAACCAATAGGTTTTAGATTAAGGCATTAATTTTTAATAAAATAAGAACTTAAATTGTTAATTTTGAAGGCTCCGTTCTGAATTAGTTGGTTGTTTATGTGACGTTTCATCTCGCGCAGGATCGTTTATATTGCGTGTATTGTAATGACAGCAATTATAGAAACTTGAAGTTGATGTCACATACATCTGATTCTTTTTTTTAAACAGAATTTTAAAAACGTTGTTCCGATAGTATAATTATAAAGCATACTTCATTGACTTAAATCGCGGTACTATCAAACTATTTTTGTATTCCTATTTAAGATTTTTTCCTGAGTATTTTACTCTTCCTCTCCTTTATTCTCTCAATTTTTCTTCATAGTATTCATAGTATAATTAGAAACTATACTCGTGAGAACAGCTGTTTTACAATTTTTTCATTGATACATCTCGCATTACTGTCAAATTGTTTTNNGTTTTACACTAACAAAATACAAGGAAATGTTGTTTTTGTAGATGTGCGAGTACTTTGTTATTATACTATGATAGTATTTTGACATTGTGTGGAGTGTTGCCAAACAATGGCATTTTTTTACAAATAAAATGTATTTAACAAAAGGAAAACCACTAACTAAACAAAGAAAAAATTATACGAAAATAAATATGAACACAAACAATTAAATATATATATAAATTTTTGGCTTATTTAATTTTAATCAGCTTTCCATTTTCAGGCTTTTTCTAATAAATAATTTATGGTAACTATGTGTTTTTGCTTATAAATCTCAAAAACATATGTTACGTTATTAATTTTGGATAATTGCACAAAATTCTTCTCGTAAATAAATGGGACGTCAACATCACTTAAACAACCAACTTACCCAGCTTTAGAGCCCAAGGTTTAATTAAAAAGATTTTGCAACTGAAACAACACAGCGGAATCCGCTGAAATTTAAAATTTATTAGAGCCCAAACACAATCAATCGGATTATTTTTTTATATGAAGATTTGGCAACTAAAACAACACAGCGGAATCCGCTGAAAATTAAAATCTATTTTAATTTCACAACGGATTCTCAAAAGCTCTCATTTTCTCGGTCTCCCTCTCTGTCAGTGTTGCCGTTGTTGAAAAATTAATCATTAATCATGTTAACATACATTAAATTTATGTAAGAAGGAAAGCGAGAAGGAAAAAACAAAAACAAAATATATGTGAAATCCGCTACTGGACTCCGTCTTCATTTAATTTGCATTTCTCTCTTAGAGCGGAAAACAACGTTGAAATCCGTTTGGTTGTGTTTGGGCTCTTATATTTTTTCAACGGATTCTCAAAAGCTCTCATTTTCATTTCTCATAATAATAAACAAAAAGTCGATATTTTTTTAATTTTTAAATAGTAGACTTTTCGACTTTTTCTGACTATTTTGGACTTTTTTTGACTAATACCGATTTTTTTTACTATTTTCGACTTTTTCCGACTATTATCAATTTCTTCCGACTTTACGATTTTTTTCCGAATATTTTCGACTTTTTCCGGCTTTTTTCGACTATTATTGACTTTTCAATTTGTTTCCGACTATCTTCTCATGTTTGTGATTATTTTCGACACTTCGTTTTTTTTTTTCGAATATTTTTGACTTTTTCCCACATCGATTTTTTTCCGACCATTTTCTACATCTAGCTGATACTTTTCGTTTGTATATTGATTAAAAGTTATTGTTTTTGTCTATTTTGTTTGCTTTTTTATCCATAATTTTGCTTACAAATTACAATTTTAATTTTTACGCATCGTTTGAGGGGTGTTCCTACATCGAAATCTTGAAAAACGCTAATCACAGGACACTATAACGTACATCCTTTTCGACACTCATTATGATCAAACTCACAGCAATTTAACATGGTTGTCATTAAAAACAATAACTGACATATTTTTCAAAGAAAACGGGTGTTAAAATTTTTTCGATCGCACTCCTTAATATAATTGGAAACTTTTTAAAACACAAGTGGAAATGGTGTAGTTTTAGAACTAATTCAATTTTTCCTGGGTTGTTACTTTTTTTAAATCTAAATACATGCCCAATAAATTAATTTATTTTTTTCAAGTTTTAATAACTATTTGTGCATAGAAAGCAACATATTAGCTTAAAAATTATACTAGTTATTTGTATTTGTGTGATTAAAAAAATTCAATAACGTTTATGTCAAACAATTTCATTTTTGTTAGCACAGGTCTGATTATGCTATAATTACACAATGACTAGCTAAAATTAACAAAAATAAAAAAATAATTAAAAAAACATTAAACCAAATAAAGAAAACTTTAAACAATAAAAAACAGCAACAATTGCCAAAGAGTATTTGGCAAAAGACAATTTGAAAAATGCTAACAAATTTGTATGCTTATCGCAATAGCATATTAACATTAACAATTTTAACAACAATATTTTTAAATATTAAGGCAGCAGCAAACAAAGATGTAAGTAAGTTCTTAACGTTAAACATACAACAATTATTAATTGAATGCGTGTTATTTTGAAATATTTAAGAATTCCTGTTATGCTCCTGTATTCTTGGATACATCGTGGACAGATCATAGACCTGAATTTGTGGTGAATATGACATTTAGTGAACAGGGTAGCATACGTTCATTGACATGGGTTAATAAAGAGATAGCATCACCCATAGTAAAATTGAAAATTTTGCAAATAGATAGCAATCATAAAATAAGCACCCTGTATAATGTGACAACACGTTTGTGTGATTTACATCAATTCACCAATAGGATTGCCATGTTTCAACAAGCTTTTCAAACGGCTCTTAAACAGGGTAATTACTCTATGAGTTGTCCCATGAAAACGGGTTACTATATTATGGATAATGCACGTATTGGTCTACGAAATCCTCTCTTGGGTTTTTTACATCGTCCTAAAACATTTTATACTATTTTAGGAGGTTTATATGAGGAGACGCCTAATAAGAGTCTTGTTACTTTAACCACTTATAAGATAACTATAAAAATTGCCAAAAGATCATGTAGAGAAACTTAATTTGTAAAATCGAATAATATTAACAGCGCTGTGTTTTTATTTATACCCACTGTAAATTATTAAATGTAACAACATAGCATAATTATAAAGTACTCGCATATCTATAAAAACAACAATGACTTGTGTTTTGTTAGTGTAAAACTACTCCTCACAATGTCAAAATGGTATGAACAGAAAATGAGAGAGTAAAGGAGAGGAAGAGTAAAATACTCACGAAAAAATTTTATATAGGAATACAAACACAATTTGACAGCACCGCGAGGTATGTCGATGAAAAAACTGTAAAACAGCTGATGTAACACTAATATAAGGAGTGTGATTGGAAAAATCTTAACACACTTTTTGCCTCATAACTTTTTTCCGAAGAAATATTTAAGTTTTTTTTTGATCTAGTTATCTTTGAAATATATGTCAGTTTTTATTTTTAATTCCATCCATGTTGATTTGACGAAAACGATGTACGTGCTATAAGTTATTAAAAAAATTCAAATTGGTCCTACAAATAATTGGCCAAAGAACTTAATGTTTGTCAATTTTTTTAAATAGTATCAGGATAATTCGACCATTGATATGAAATATGGTTCGAGAAGAAAAGAGGTCCACATGATATTGGGAGTGCCAAGAAAATTTAAAGCATATTGGAAATAATTCCAAGCACATCTGACAGAAAAGCGACCTTGTTAATTCAAGTACTCATGCTATTCGGTTCGAAAAGTTAATGCTAATGCGCAGTTGTAGACACAAAAGGTCCAAAATGTTCAAGACTTGAATGCTGTAAAATATTAGAAGCCAATAATTGAGCACGAAATCAAATTTCCTACAAAAATTCTTATGTTATAAAATGCTCGAAGAAACTTGTATACCGGCAGATTTTTAGCAGCTCCTGATGAGAATTTGTATAATAATGATGCTCGAGGATATGTATGTATGTAGCCATTGAGAAAAAAATTCTAGGTAGCGTATCGCAGAAATCTATTGAAATTAGATTTCTACGTAGCTACGTGACTTTTTCTTGCAAAGTAACCAAAGAACAGGGTTGTTTACGCAATGAATGTTCAAAAACATATGATACGTTTACTTTTGTTGACTAGTTGCCCAAAATGTTTCACGCTACTTTTCTTCATTCTACGTTGCGTTGAAAAGTTTACTGGTTGACCCTAAAGAATGTTATTACCTAAGAACGCTCTAAATTGGTACCAAACCAATTACTTAGATTTTGTACCAAAAGAGGACAATTCTTTAAATTATCCAGAACTAAGACCAGTGAAGAGATATTGAATCAAAGAGATGTTTCAAAATGTCGAAGATTTTAAAAGGAGTAGGACATACTGTTCAAAAAAAAAAATAAAAAATGGCTGTAACAATTATTAAATCTCAAATGGAAGGGTTACCAAAAAAGGTGTACAAGTTCATAAATCGGGGTTAGAAGAATAAAAATTATATATATCATAGAAATATGTAGTATATTAAAAACTCTTTGAACAATCGTTTTCAAGATTTAAAATTTTATGTGTATTAATATTTTTTTGATCGCACTCCTTACACATTTATTACGTTTCAATAATAATTATACTATTAACTTTTAATTTCTTTTACAACAATTAAAAATCAATAAACTTTAATACATCATAGAAATTTTAACAATGATTTTGAAGTCAATATGACATTTAGCAATCGAGGTTTTATGCGTTCCTTAAATTGGATTAAAAGGGATATACTTTCACCTATAGCTCAGCTGGAAATTTTACAAACCGATTGTTGTTATAAAACGATTACACTCTACAATCTAACAACACGTTTATGTGATATTCAACAATTTATCAACAAAGTACCCATGTTTACGAAAACTTTTCAAATCGCTCTTAAACAGGGTAATTATACGTATGAATGTCCTTTAAAACGTGGATTTTATGTTATCGATAACGTACGTATTGGTAGTCGTGATCCTGTCTTAGCTTTTATGTATCGTCCTAATAGGACTTTTACTTTCACCGGAGGTTTGTATGAGGAGATTGCAAATAAAAGTTTATTAAGTTTGTCAACGTATAGATTTAAGGGAAAAATTGTAAAGAAATTTTGTAAAGAATGAAGGAAAGAGTAATCAAATGTTTTGAATTATTGGCAAAAGTTGTGAAAATAACTAAAAATAAATGTAAATGTTTTATAAAAGTGTTGTTTGAAATCTTTAGTTGTTGAAAGAAATCGGTGAAAAATTACCACACAGTGGGGGGCAAAAGCAAAATTTTTGTGTTTCCTAAACTATCGGTCGCTTCTTATTGAAATGTTTGAAAAAGTTGTAGAGGAGAACCTAAGGTTTTCTTTTATATGAATAGAATTGATTTTAAATCATTCTAATATTATTTTTATATTCACAATATACCTAGTCGTGTAATGATCTTATTATGGGCGAAATATTAGATAAGATCATAAAAAAATTCCGATCTGGTGGGAACAAACTGAAAGTAAATAAGTTCATAAGATCATCAAGTCCAACTATGCGTCTTTAATGAGGAATTTTCTCTACCAGTGTTAATTAAAACGTCTAATTATCTTATTAATGAAGAATATTTAAAGTTGATATCTTTACGGAATCCAAAAATAAACCACCCTAGAATAAAGACAACCGGTTTAACACTAGTCACGTGACATGTTCTCAGGGCTAGTGACCGGTTCTAGTTCCGGAACTTTATATGAGAAGAACATGTCACATTTACATGGGGTTGTCATTGGAGCTGGCTAATTAGCCCCTTGAGACAGGTCACAGGATAGGTCACACTACTGGTCCTAGAGGACTGGTTCAGTATCGATTATTATAATAAAAGTTTGATACAAATTCGGTACTTTTTTAACATGTTTTTATTAAATTTATGTTTTAATTTTATAATTTCTCCTTAATGACGATGGCATGACTCCGAATCGAACCCGAATCATGCTTATCTAACGTTTGTTGCTTTGTAGTCTACAATGTTAACCACACAGCCACTGAGTGGTTAACATTGTGAGTGTGTTTGTGTCAACTGGTTCCCAATTGGAACCTTGGTGACGAGTTAGGTGTCAATTGGTACTTAACTGGTACTGAGGAAACGATTCATTATTTCAATTGGCACAAATTTTCCGCAGGCCATTTTTATTTACGATATTTTGTGTTTTTTTGGTCGAAGTTCTCGGAAACATCTAATTTTCTTTAAAGTTCCATAGTAAAAGTATCGATAACAAAAGTTTTTAAAGTTTATTTGGCTCGGCCGAATATACACAAAATTCAAATCCATATAACTTTTGATTCCCTTAAGATTTTTTCTTTACAAAATTTTTTAATTTGTTTTTAAAAAATTTAAAAATATTTTAAAAAAAATCGACTGAAATTTTGACCTGATATAGCGAAAAAAATTTACCAAGATGCAAAAATAAAAATTTTAATGTTTGAAGCCAAATGTCGCTCATACAATAATGTTTTTGTAGATCTCGACTAGCAGAATCCACTCATATAAAATCTTTTAAAAATCGGCTGAGATATAACGAATCTGGAAAATTTTTTTTTAACACCCGAGGTGTCCAACTTTAGTACCCTCTGGATCCGACCCCGTTATGTCCGTAACTTAAACTCGTCTACTAACACTGTCTGAAATTTATTTAAAATCGGTCCAGCCGTTTAGAAGTTGTGCAATAAATTGTGATTACTTTCGGGGAAAATTCTACTGATTTTTTTATGTTAGAAACGTAATATTTTTGTATCGGAAAGTTTGGAACAATAATACAGCTTTTCTAACAGAAACTAGTATTTCTCTCTGTCGTTTTGTCATTATTAATATATCTCTAAAAATATGGTCTGATTATATATAATTATTACGATGACACATTTTTAACATCTATTTTAAATGTAAAAATAATAACAACAGTTTTATGGGTCACAAAGCAGATTACATTAATAAGTATTATATGTTTTTGATTAAGTTTGTAACATTAAAGAAAAAAATAACTAATTCTCAGAAATAAAACTATTAGCTTAAGCCTAAGATTTAATAAATTTATTTTACAAGATTTGTTTTGTATTATTTCCAACTAAGCTAATCTTAGCATTTTAACTATTTTGTTTATTTAACATTTCTACTAAAGTGTCTTCAATAGTCAGATTAGACCTATTTTTTCTGCTCGTTAATTTAGAGTAATATATGGACAACTGTTTTGGCTTTAAACAAAACAAACAAATTAAAAATAATTTAAAAATTCAATCAACTTTCTGTAAAATACAATAAACAATAACACAAGTGTGCAAAATGTTTATTAAAATCATTAAAACGTGTAAACATGAAAGAATCAAAGAGATTTATTGAAATTGTCTTTTATATAATTTTATTAGAACTCCAACTTGCAATTTCTGAAGCGGTAAGTTTTAAAATTATATATCAAATATTAAAAACAAAAAACAAATGCATTTGACTTAATTTTTAGATTCCCTGTTATAGTCTAATATTTACTAACACTTCATGGACAGATCGTCGTCCACAGTTTGCTGTAAATATGACATTTACCGATCAGGGTAGTGTACGTTCTTTAACTTGGTTACAAAATGATATTGATAGACCGGTAGCCAAATTGAAAATTATTCAAAAAGAGGATAACAACAAAATATCTACATTATATAGTGTAACTTCTCGTCTATGTGATTTGAAGCAATTTTTTGATAAGATCCCCATGTTTAAGTCGGCCTTTCAAGTGGCTACTAAACAGGGCAACTATACATTTTCATGTCCTTTCAAGCAGGGCTTTTATGTTATGGAAAATATACGTATACCGAATCGTAGTCCCGTATTGCAATTTATGTATCGTACAAAAACTAGTTTCACCTTTATGGGAGGTTTATACGAGGAGTTGCGTAATAAAAGTATTCTTCCATTAACAACTTATGAATTTAGTTTAAAAATTTCAAGAAAATCGTGTAGAGATGGTAATTAATAACAAAATGGAAAATAAATTTTGTTTGTTTACATAAATCATTGCTGAATGTTATGTATTTTAAACTCCTATCAAAACTTACAAAATGCCATATTTTTTAAAATTTATACTGACAAATATGGAATCGCTGAAGAAAGCGGCACAACATTTTTTATATGTATGTAATTAATGATATTATTTTTTAACTTACCCAATGTGCCAATATTAATTTAACTGTATGTTTTTAATGTACCACAACTGTTTGTTATAATTTTTTTTTGTTGCGCCAAAAAATATGCTAGAAATATGGAATATATAAATTAATCAACAAATATGTATTGATGAAAATAAAGAAAAATTATTAAACACTTATTATTTTATTAATACTACCAAAATAAAACAAATAGGTTTTTGTAAAAACTAAATTTAAAAAACCAATTCGTTTACATATTTCTTTTGTTCCCTCTGTAGTTTTCCAGAATGTTTTTATTTTTTGATTATTTTTGTTCTAATTTGTATTTGGCTTTGAATTATTTTTAAAATGTTTGTCAAAAATTATGATTTTATACATAATTTATGTAAAAAAGCAAAATTAAATGAAGTATTTTAAAAAAATACTAAAATTGCTTTTTTTCATTTCAAATAAAAGCTTATTGTAACTGAGTTCACAGTTAAACTGACTGACTGATTCAGCCATCCACAGCCTAAACGGCTGAAGCTAGAGGGACGAAATTTGGAACGTAGGTCTCCCTCCATATAGATCCACTAAGACGGGATTTTTGGAAATTCGAATGTTTAGGGGGTAAAAAAGGGTAAAACGAAAAAAACGGTAACCTTATAACTGATAATACAAAAAAGTTGAATAGTTATCGTTATTCATTTAAAAAATAATTGGATAGGTGCCTGGTACTTATTTGAAAATCAGCCGTTTTAGGGAGAAAACGGGAAAAAATCTATTTTGTATCTTTGAAATC
This sequence comes from Phormia regina, assembly GCA_001735545.1. Taxonomy (NCBI): domain Eukaryota; kingdom Metazoa; phylum Arthropoda; class Insecta; order Diptera; family Calliphoridae; genus Phormia; species Phormia regina. The sequence goes on from MINK01172284.1 coordinate 33,934, forward strand.
AATAATTTTAATATGGGATACTACATAATTTAGAAATATATTGGAAAACAATTTTTGATACACCAATGGGTGAAAAAAAGTACCAAAAAAGGGGTAAAGGCAGAAGATTACATTAAATTCAAACTTAATAAGGAATTTTCAATTACATTAAACTTAGAAGCATGAAATTAAGAAAATGTAGACATATATGGATAAGAATTCATAAGAATGGAATTCGTGGTACTAAAAGATATATGGTCCTATTAGTTAGAAATAAGGGGAGGGACTTTTTGGTACTTTTTGTTCTTCTAATGGTACTTTTTTGAATTTTCTTTAATATATAACCTAAAAACATGAAATTAAATACGCATGCTCCGATGTTGGAAAGAATTCACAAAGGGGGACTTTGTGGTACTTTTTGTTCTCCTAATGGTACTTTATGAATTTTCTATAGTTATGTACCTAGAAACATGATATTAGCAATACGTGGTCTTTAATTAATAAGATACCATAGGAATTTTTGAATTTTTATTATTATTTTTTTTTTTTTTTGCATAAATATCCTAATGTTTCCGAGTGATTTTACTATTTTTCCTTCAACTAGTTTAAAAACAAAATTAACTGTTGAATACAAAAAAATGTTAAGTCGATATTTTTACCGAGTCCAAAAATAGACGATTTTGACTTGCTTTTTTTCTCTTTTTTCTCTAAAATAAAAATTTCTTCAACAACATATAATAATTTTATATTCTTCTGAAAGCTAATCTTCCCAGAGATGACTTTAAAATAAAAAGCAAGCCCAACAACTCAAGTGGTCAATTGGTCAAGGTACACATCCTTCCAAATTTGAACCATTTTAAATGAAAGTTTTGACTTTAGTCGATATTTTTAAAATTACAAAGCACGAGTTGGCAAACGGAATACAGTTTAGGAATAACTATGTTACAAGAGTTCAATCAAAATCTGCGGAACTTCAAAAAATGTTTGATTTTATAGCCGAAAATGTGAAAAAACACATCTTTGGAATTTTCTTCGTTGTTGTGAGATTACTTTTACAAAAATCTCAAAGTATTTTTCACTTTCTCATTTTATATGATAAAGTCTACATTCACCGAAAATTTCGTTAAAATATCTTTACTAACAAAGAATTTATTACAGATAAAATTACTATAGTTTCTCAAAAAAAAAAAAATACACAAATTTTCTTTAATTTTATAAATCAGAAAATCTCGATTTTCTTCATCAAAATTACATGGTTTAGCTGTCATAATTCTTCGGGACTCATGAATTCGTGGACATCGCCATATTAATGTAATACGTTTTTATTCCAATTCACGTGTAAGAAAAGTTTTTGGTGTAAAATATCACAGCCAAATTTAACTGAGTTTCTTCTTTAATATCCTCAACGAACAGCATAGTTCTCTCTTAAAATATACGATTTTATGGTTTTCATTTCAAAGAAAGTGAGAG
>MINK01172285.1:0-33659 GCA_001735545.1 Phormia regina
GCTCCTTCCCGAATTTTGGTACATATAAGCAATGGTGTAGGGTATCATATGGTCGGTCTTGACCGACTATATCTTCTTCTCTCGTTTTTTTTGCTGTTGACCTGTGTAATCGATGCAAAAAGACTTAAATTGATGAAAAAAAAAAGAACAATGACAAAAAATATTTCCCGGATCGACTTTACCGGTTAATCGATCACAGATAATAAAGGCCCGACTGTATTTAACTCATTTATTCCTTTTCTCGACCAATCAACTTTTCTTAACTCTTTACCATCAACCAATAAACTATTAACGCTTTAACATATTTATTATTTTGATAATATAAATTGTTTAAATGTATAGTTATGTTTCATATTTTTTGTTGTTCTTGTTGTCTTGCTGAATTTATTTATTACTTTTTTTCTGCATATTTCATCTTCATATTTCAACATAATCAAATACTAGAAATTTAAATGGATTTATCATGTTGTTTGAGCGATAATACAGTAATAAACGCACAAACATAGTTTTTTTTATACATATAAATATAATATGGCACCAGAGTTCAGTAAAGTGCAGTAAAACTTGTATAGAGAGTAGTAAATAAATAGTATTCCATCATTATACCCCACACACGGAATACTTAAAAATTTGGGTTCTATTTATTATTAAGCCAAGTCAGGCAGAGTAACACAAGCATTCTCATCTTCATCATCATCCACAATGTCGTCGACATTATCCAAAAATTTGAAAACTTCAAAAAGAAAAGAACGAATGAATGTTAAATATAATTCCTTAGATACAAGTGAATAAAGTCTTAAAGGCCGTTTCATTTAATTAAATAAAATTTCCTTCAGCCTTATTTTATATTAAAAATTTAAAACCTAAGAAATTCAAAAGAATTAATATTTTAACTTTTACATAAAATAAAACACTTAGGCCCTTCTTAGAGTAAACACTGGTCCAAAATAAAAATAAATAAATAAATAAATAAATAAATAAATAAATAAATAAATAAATAAAATGAAAGAATTAATGAATTTATGAAATCCGAATCATAATGCAATATAATAAACTTATAATATAGTTGGCGGTATTTGATTTTTTTCCCCTCTCTTCATATGATTTGTGTCTATGTGTGTATAGGTTTATTTATATGAATGAATAAAAATATATGACTGCAATTTCATCTTATAGCTGACAACATCACCAAGCAATTGGACAGGAACATGAGTCCATCATAAACTGATAAAAACCGATAAAATAATGGTAAAAATCGACTTAAACAACAAATACTAAGGTCTGTATAAAAACGAAAAAAAAACAACAAATAAACCAACAACACAAGTACTAAAAAATTATATATATGATTATTTGAAAGAGAATCATATGGACAACAATAATATGATTTATGAAGATCACCCTTTTTGTGCTAAGAGGACATTGGCAACACAAAAATACCGAATACAAGACAAGATATACAAACGTGCTCTATGTTCTCTAAAAAAGAAAATAAATAAAAAAAACTGAAAAAATGTCCAAAGGTAAGTTGGGATGCTTAGCGTTTTGTTGCAAGACTTTTGAATGATTCTCATAAACAGAAAATCTGTGCTTGAATTATGATTGTTATGTACTCAATGACAGACATGTGAGCATTAGGGAGGATTTTATTTATTAATATTTTAATTTGGACAATAGTTTTGCTAGTTTTCACTTCAGAAACATAGCGTATACACCTCTTAGGAGAAGCTCAAGCATTGGAAACAGATATTTCCTAGACATTCGAAATTGTAAGTCATAATGCATTTAAGTTTCTCTAACTTTCTCTTTCATGTCATTAAACGTGACTCATCAAAGTCTAATCAAATTATTCTATATAATATTATAAAAAAATCTATAAATACCCTAGAGGGAAAAGAACTAACACTAAATATGTCACGAGATTGGTCCAAAGTGACAGGGATCGGATCTAGTTCTAACACTTTAACATGGCATTGGCCTATGTGGGAGAAATTCAACCTTTTTAACCAGTTTTGGGACAAGTCACAGAACTAATCCAGCGTAAAATGTGTGCAAATTTTATTAATGAAACGGTTTCTTAGTACCAGTTGAGTACCAATTGACTCCTAACTCGTCACCAAAGTTTCAATCGAGAACCAATTGACACAAACAAACTAATTATTTAACCACTGAGAGTCATTTTATAACATACTTGTTAAGTGCGCAATTAGCTACTAGCGCGAAATAGCAATCAGTTTAATTTAACAACGTCAAATGACCACGATTTCGATTCAGGATAACGCCATCGACATTAAGGAAAAATTATTGAATAAAAATAAAACACAAATTTAATAAAAATAATAATAAAAATGTCTAAAAAGTAAACAATTATCGAATTTTTATAAAATTTTTGTTATATTAATCGACACTGAACCTGTCCCACAGGACCAGTACTGTCACCTATTCGAAGAGGCTAATTGGCCACATCTAATGACAACCTCATGAAAAAGCGACAGGTTCTTTTCATTTAAAGTTCTAAAACTGGAACCGGTTACTAGCTCTGAGAGCCCGCCACGTGACTAGTTTTAAACCGGTTCTGTTTACTCTTTCAAAACTAGTCTAGTCTAGTGACTGGTTCCGTTTCCAAAACTTTATATGAGAAGAATCTGTCACTTTTACAAGGGATTGTTATTGGGGGTGGCTAACTGCACATTAGCTCCCACTGGTTAAACTGGTTATCAACTGGAATTTTGATGACTGTTAGGTGTCAATTGGTACTTAACTAGAACATTGGTGTTATTTGGTACTCAACTAATACTGAGGGACCAATTGCTATATATTTCCCGCAGGGTATCTCCTATTATATTCGACATGATTTTACGTCAAGGTTTCTTTTAAAATCATTACAAATATTCTAAAGTCCAACAAGTGTGAGTGTTAACCTCATATCATTTTAAATCGATCCCAGAACTTAACAAAAAAAATATATATATTTTAGATTTTCAAAACTGACAAAATTTGGGCTTTGGATAGGGCAGAACTTTCCCCCAAACTTCTGCGGGTTTTAATCATACACCTACCAACCTGACTCGCTAGGCGCCTTAAAACACCTCAGTTCTGAATGAAATTTTATTTAAAAATCTGCAATAGTTCACAAGTTACAATATATATTCCACCTTGGTGGAACATATATTGCCACCTTCTTGGAAAAAAACTCAAAATATATAAAAGTTTCACATTCAGAGTTATATAAATTTTTAACGGATTCATATATGATTCTTGCAGCAATATTATTAATATTATTATTATTACTATTATTTGTAAGAAATCAGGCGATTATCTTTAGGGGAAATATTAAACCGAATATCTCTAAAACTAAAAGGGATAATCTACACATTTAAGCGTATTTTGAAAGGCCACCCACTTCCCATCTAATACGCTAGGAACATGTAATCCTGCAACTCGAATACATCTTAGCTTTGACTACGTGAAATTTCATTCAAATATCTCTAACGATTCAGTGACATTTTGTATTTAGTAATTAATTTTTATATTTAAATTGTTTAGAACTTTCCTTCAATATCAATAGTTATATTGAAATTCCTGCAAATCACTTGCACCACCCTAATATTCATACACCCATCAGAAGTGCATTCTTTTTCTCTGTCCATGATATACAAGTATTGTCAACATATCACAATTAATAATGTTCAGTTAGCGGGTGTTTTTAGTCGTTAGTCCATTTGATTGTGTCATATTTGTACGTTACAGACGTCCATCCAGACGATAAGTCACTTATGTAGTTGGTTCACCAGATTTTCCTTTAACAATCATTTCACCAACCTTTTCTCTTCTCGACAATCCTTTTAGCTGGTTTTGGGTAGATTATAGAGCGGCATTATTTTTTTTTTGTGGACAGACATTATTGTGGCCGCAAAAATTCTGTCATAATACTTGTGTTTTTATCTTGTATGTTGTTTTAACATGTTTTTATTTTTATTGTTTTTGTTTTTTTTATGACTGCATTTTCCTTTGGTTCCTTGGCAGAATCATGTAATTCGTATTAAATATTTGTTTGTTTGAATGTTTGGTAATTGTGTTGTTTCGCATGTTACATTTTGGACAATGTTTTCTTCCACTTTTTTTTTTTTTTTTGTATTATTTTGTGACATTAAATCAAGTGAGCTACAAGCGGTAATAACTACATAAACTGTAATATTTTTAAGTATTTAAGGTTGAGTGATATTTTGACGATCTCTAAATAACCGAAACAGTCCCAAAATAACGTATATGTACGATTTGTTTTCAAAACTTTAATAGGTCTTTAAAATAAATCTATGAACGAGGAGTATTAGTTCTTAAAAATGCTGAAAAAAACATTTTGCAATATGGTTGTCCCAACAATATTATTTTCATCGCAATGATATATTTTATTTATTTATTTACGAGCTGATTGACCCGGCGTTGCGCGGATTTTACTGAATAATAATGTAAATTAAAAAAAATGTTTTCTCTGGAAAAATTTCTTTTCCAGAGAAAACTGTCCATGATTCCATTTCGTCATGATATGGAATCATAGACTTCGAAATTCTTTAAAAATATGAACGAAAAAGTACCACAATAGAAAATTCAAAAAGTAGCATCAAAAAATACCCTCTTGTGGATTCACATTCAGTTAGGACTACATATCTTTAATTTCATCTTTCTAGGTCCATAATTATAAATAAATCAAAAAGTACCATTAGAAGAACAAAAAGTACCATAAAGACTGCTCTTGTGAATTATTTTCCACATAGGACCATGTATATTAAATTTCATAATTCTAGGATAAATACTAGAGGAAATTCAAAAAGTACCAAGAAGTCCCCTGTTATGAGTTCTCATTCACTAAGTACCACATGTTCTTAATTTCATGTTTCTAGGTTCATAATTATCATAATTATAGACAATTCAAAAAGTACCATTAGAATAATAAAAAAGTACACAATAACCCCTCTTATGAATTCTCATTAACCAAGGACTATATATTCCTAATTTCATGTTTCTAGGTTCATAATTATAGAAAATGCAAAAAGTACCATTAGAAGAACGAAAAAGTACTACAAAGTTCCCTCTTGTCAATTCTTTCGAACATCGGACCCTGCGTATATAATTTCATGTTTCTAGGTTAAATATTACAGAAACTGCAAAAAATACCAATAGGAGAACATAAAGTCCCTCCTCTTGAATTCTTACTCATAGGACCATATATCTTTAAGTACCACGAATTCCACTCTTGTGAATTCTTATCCAGCACATTTACTTAATCTTATGTTTCTAAGGTTAATGTAATTGAAAATTCATTATTAAGTTTGAATAAAATGTAATTTGCCACTTTACCCCTTTTTTTGGTACTTTTTTCACCTATTGATGTATCAAAAATTGTATTCCAAGATATTTATAAATTGTAGTAGTATCCCATATTAAAATCCTCATATGAATATTTCAATAAATATAAAAAATGTTTTATGAAAAATGTACCAAAATTAGGTACGATTTTTACCCTTAAACGTTTGAATTTCTAAAAAGTACCGAATTTGTATTTCTCCTTTTTATTAATAAATTATGAATACGAAATAAATTTTATCTGTATGTTGATTGGCTTGAAAGATACATATGGTGCCAAAAAAGTACCAAAATACAATTTTTACCCGTTTTCTCTTTAAAACAGCCGATTTTCAAAAAAAAAGTACCATACACCTGTCCCATTATTTTTTAGGTGAATAACGACAATTATTCAACTTTTTGTGTATCTTTACTAGTTTGGGAGTTATTGAGTTACAGATTTTACGGGTTTTTACTCTTCTTTTACTCTTCTTTACCCCCTGATTCATCTCTCTAGCTTCAGCCCAAACGGCTCTTTAAAAAAAGATTTATTTATTTATTTATTGATTTATTTACTTAGTTATTTATTTATGTATTTATTTATTTATTTACATGAGTTAAGTACATACACAACTAAAATATGGTTGTAGAAGAACAAAATTTGTATTGAACATATGGAACAAAAATATGATTGCAGTTGAACAACATTTGGATTAATTTTTAAACATAATATTGCTGTATATATGACTCAAGTACATATACAACAAAAATATAGTTGCAGATCAACAATATTTTTATTTTGATTCAACCATATTATGGTGCTGCATCTATCCATTAAATAATTTAGAAACAACAAAAAATCTAACTATAATATTGCAGTACTCAATTATGGTAGCTATTCAACATATTTCATCTTTGCGTGAAAGCTCAAAAATATCGAAATAAACGCTAAAATTAAATAATTTATCAGAGATCCCAAAAACCTTTAGATAAATTCACTTATTATCATCAGATAAATTTCTCTTTCAGAAATTTCCTTTCTGCATTAAATTTTTTAATAATTCAAATACATTGCAACAAAATCGACTTAAACTCTTGAGCTTAAAGTTAAATTTATTAAATTATGACATAAATGCCTCAAAAAACAACAAAACTTAAGCGATATTAACTTCCAACGGATACGAAATGATATGATGCGATATGACTGCAAAACGAAAAAAAAAAAATATACTACAATTGCAATTGCTAAAATAAATCTCTTAGCTAATGTTACTGGCGGCAAAGTACTCGTTGTCGTTGTTTTTATTAAGTTCTCTTTACGTGAACGAACCAAAAAAAAATTGAAACAGAAAACCTAAAACATAATCACTAGTCATACAAGTCATATTACAACTGATTTACTAACAAAACTTACTTACATATGTACACACATAAGAATACAACCAACTGAACATACTATGTTTGTAAGTATGATTGTAGTTAAGAGTAAGTGCAGCTAAAATAATGACAGCAGTTAGACAGACAAATGGACAGACAAAAGTTTAAATAGAATGACAGAAAATGCATTTTGTTTTTGAGGTAATACGCCCGTGTAGTGACGTTAATTGTCAATGCTCCCATGTAGTTTTAACATGCAATGGACCATATTAAATTAATATATAAAAATATAGTTACATATATATATATATTGGTTGTAGATATGTATATATTTATATAAACCTGTACATGATTATGATTACATACATATGTACATATGTTCATATATAAGTACATGTGAGTATGTATATTACAATGTAAGTGCGTTTTGTAATATTACTTCAAAAACATCAGTAATGGTCAAACATAAGTATTTTCTTACAACTATGATTAGTTTATTATTAAATATAAATTATTACTATTGTCAATAATTATTGTCGTGCAAAACTATTGGAGTGATAAGCAGACACAAAGTCAAAGTGAAAGATTTATTGAATATTTAGTATCCGGTTCCTTAAAGTTGTTTTTAAATCGTGTTACAATGTTATTAATTTATTATCTGTTTTTTTTTTTAGAATATTATTTCGTATTATTTATAATAAATTATCCATCTATATATATAAAAACGTTACTGACTGACTGATTCATCATTACACAGCCCAAGCGGCTGAAGCTAAAGAGACGAAATTTGGAATGAATGTAGGTCTCCCTCCATATAGATCCAGTAGGGGGTGTAAAAGAGGGTAAAAATGGGAAAAATAGTTAACCTTATAACTTGCAAACTAAAAATTCATTTAAAAAATAAATGGTGTTTGGTACTTTTTTTGAAGAAAAGGGGTAAAAACTTTATTTTGGTACTTTTTTGGCACCATATGTATCTTTGAAACCATGAACATACAAATAAAATTTATGAGAAATACAAATTCGGTACTTTTTAGAAATTCAAACGCTTAAAGGGTAAAAATCGTACCTATTTTTGGTACTTTTTTCATAAATCATTTTTTTATATTTATTGAAATATTCATATGAGGATTTTAATATGGGATACTACTACAATTTAGAAACTTATTGGAATACAATTTGTGATACATCGATGGGTGAAAAAAGTACCAAAAAAGGGGTAAAAGCTGGAAAATTACATTTTATTCAAACTTAATAATGAATTTTCAATTATATTAAACATAGAAACATAAGTAAATGTACTGGATAAAAATTCTCAAGAGTGGAATTCGTGGTACTTTAAGACATATGGTCCTATTAGTAAGAGATCAAGAGGAGGGACTTTTTGTTACTTTTTGCTTTTCTAATGGTACTTTTAGAATTTTCTTTAGTATTTACCTAAAAACATGATATAAAAAACGCATGGTCCGATGTTGGAAACAATTCACAAAGGGGGACTTTGTGGTACTTATTCGTTTTTCTAATGGTACTTTTTGAATTTTCTATAGTTACGAACATAGAAACATGAAATTAGGAATATGTGATCTTTAGTTAATAAAAATCCATATGAAGGGACTTTGTGGTGCTTTTTTGTTATTTTAATGGTACCTTTTAAATTTTCTATAATTATGAACCTAGAAACATTAAATTTGGGATATGTGGACCTTATTTTATGAGAATTCATAAGAGAATTCATACTTTTAGATTTTTCTATAATATATAACCTAGAAACATGAAATTAAATATTCATGGTCCTAAATGGGAAAGAATTCACAATAGCGGTCTTTATGGTACTTTTTTATCCTTCTTATGGTACTTTTTAAGTCTTTTATAATTATGAACCTAGAAAGACGAAAGTAATGATATATAGTCCTAAATGAATGTGAATCCATAAGAGGAGATTTTATGGAGATTTTTTATAATTTTTAATTTAGAGACATGGTCCTAAGGTAATGAAAATCCATTAGGGGACATTGTGGTACTTTTTCCGACTCTCTTTTGGTTCATAAACAAATTTAATTGAAAAAATTTTAGCATTTAAAAATTTTGTTACAAATTTGAAGCGGGTGAGATATCGTTTACAGCCGATCTTCCATTGCGCTGCCTTCTCAAAAAAGTAAGTTTTTAAATTTGGGAAGTTCGCCATTAGCCGATGCTCTCTTTTGTTCTCGAACAATTATATTGTAAGAGTAAGAAACCTTCAGCTAAATTTTCTATAATGAAATCCTACTCTTGGGCGATCGAACTCCCTTGCACCTCTCAATAGAGAAGAGTAAAGAGAACTCATTAACTTGTTTAGCATCATGTCAATCCACTATTTGTAGCCTTTTTAACGATGTAGAATATAGATTATTTTTTGTTATGCTGCGAGCTATCACGTGAAAACTGGATGGGAGAATTACCTTTATTATACAGAGGATACGTTAATGAAATTGTGTTGAATGTTAGAATAAACCAATAGATAACACATTTTTCTGTTTAATGTATATATTGGACAAAGATTTTCTAATCCCATAAATGTGTTTACAGGCTTGACGAAATTAAGGACATTGCTAAATATTTACGATCTTGATGGTTATAAACGGATAAAAGGACATTGGGTATTCACGGGACCTATAATACTGAACCATAATAAATTCTCAACATAAAAATGAAGTCAAAAAATATATATGTATAATAAGTTCCTTTAACTCCACGCTATGAGACCTCTTTTTGTAACTATTTATTTGATTTCTTGTTAGTATGTTCGGCCCCTCGATTTTCGTTGTTACACCTCAATTACTTATTTCTTACATGCAGCTTTATTCCCTTAAGGCATTTCAAGATCTTTAATTAATTAATCTCTCTATTAACTCTTCTAATAAAATTTGAAAAATTTATACCTAAAGCGTTATAGTGCAGTACATTCGTAAAGAAAATGAAATGTATTCTCTTTCTCCTCTCTGCTTTATCTGCATTTATTATCATCACATAGATCACTTAGTAACCTCAATAATACCTACAACTATTCTCACCTCCTTATTTTCCTTATTTAGGACATTCCTTAATGTATTGTTATACTTTGATTGCCATAATGCTTAGCTCCTTCTAATGTACTCAGTTTAACTGATTTTTCTCTTTAATATACATGCTGATCAGGAAAAATGCCCTATTATATATAATCTCTCGTATGAGATCATATAAGCTGTACTCGAGAGTATTCTAAATCTAATGTTTCTTCTCCTTATTCCTAACTGATTTTAATTAATATTACAGAAAAATTTATAAAAAAAAACCTAAATGGACTTAAGATGGGACATTACTGATTAACTTGTTTGGAAAATACTGTTGTATTGTTTGTATACAACAACATGTCATGTTGTGATTATTTTGTTTGACACAAATTGACAATCTGTTGCTTATAATGTTGTTGTTTATTCTTAATATTGTCGCTACAGTTGTTGCTCTGATGTTTTGCTATTAATGTTGTTAAGACTAACAACAACAAAAATAACATTATTATTACTTATGCATTTTTATAATAACAATACTATTTATATGATTTGTTTAAAAAAAATTATTATGATTTTATTTAATGATTTATTAATGAATTTCTTTTCTTCTATCAACTAAGAGACAATTTATTTTTGTTGTTTTTTGTCATTTATTAAACTTTAATTAAAATTTAATTTTATATAAGAAAATTTAAAATTGCTTAAAATGGTGATTTTTTTTATTTGCAGCTTAAATATTTAAAAACAGTAAAAAATAATTGGTGTCACCGACCGGAAATGCGAAAAAAACTCCATATTTTTTTTACCGATTTTTGAAAAAAATTCAGTTTTTTGTTGATTATTTTTTTTTTAACTAAACTACACATTTGGGGAAAATTCACCTAAATTGGCATAAAAATTTTAATGAATGAAAAAGTGAAATGTTAAAGAAAGAAAACAAAGACAAAAAAAAAACAGCAACACAATAACGAAAAAAAAAAAACGACAACAGTAATTAAGAAACAGTAAAAAGTGAAATATTGCTTGTACAACCAATTTATAGACAAATTGGCCACTTTGCAAATCAACAATATTAAGCCAAAAAAGACAAAAATATATTAAATATATATATAAATAAATTAAAAACCACACACTTGGTTACAACAATACAATGAAACTCTACAACCTTTTACCCAAATTCAATCAGTTTTAAGTCAAAATAAACCAAAAAAGTTAAAAAAAAGAAACAATAATAATCAAACCACAATATACATACAACAGAAATTGAAACAACAATTTTATTTTTATAATTATCATAATTAAGCAATTAATGTTAATGAATTATTGAAATAAAAATTAAATTGATAAAAAATAAAAACTACAATAAAGGCAAAAATATATTTATATTCAAAAAAAATTAAAAAGCATATCAAATCATTATTAACAATATAAAAGAAAGGAAGAGAAAAAAACGCAAGAAAGACAAAAAAAAAAACGCAAAATAGAGTAGCAAGTAAATTATTGAACAAAATAACAACAGAAACAAAAATATCAAATTCATTAAGACCGATTATACGGTACACTCTACTTAATTTTAGCTCAAAGTTACAAAAAAAAAAAAAAAAAAAATACAATTTGATTGAGTATCTTATTTGTTTATGTCACCAAAGAGATTTGAATTTTAGAACTTATTGGTTGTATTGTTTGCTGGTCTACATAATAATCGCTTGTTTGCTAACAACCATTAAATTTATTAAGTGACACGAGTAAATGATATTTGTTTAGGCCATCAACGAACCTTTTAGATACTATACCAACATAACTGTAAAAATAACTACCCAGCAAAAACTTTGATTGCCAAGTAATGAGTTGAGAAGCTAATATAATGGCTTCCACTACTTACACATTAGCTGAATAACCCATTATTTTAACACGGTGATGACATTAGAGGCAACTACTTACCTCATGCCATTACTCAGATGTCATTATAGGAACTAATTACTTTTAAGCTGTTCAGTAACTCATTGATTTTAAAATATTACAGTCATTAGTTAAAACAAAAGGATATAGTTGGATCTTTTTTAATTTTATTAAAAAGAAATCATACAATAAATAATGTTTGGAATAAAAAAATACATGATTTATGCTTCAATTAAAATATATACATACCATAGCCATCCAACAGTTATCTTCTGCATATTCTCAGACCATGGCACAGGTGAAAATCCTTACGATAGTTGCATTCTCGAACCTACTGCACCTCATGTAAACACAATTATGGTTCCACTCTTGCCTGGAGTATATTATTATGTTTATTTAATAATATACCACAGATCATAGAAAATTGTTTCGGAAAAAAAGTTTTGAGGCAAAACATATGTTAAAATGTTTCGAGGGTTCTTGGACCATGATTAGCTCTTCCTTTCTTTCCATCAACTGGAGGAGCAAATCAGCAGAAGCTGCTTTAGAGTGGTGGAGGTTGATCTGGGTCACCCTCCTACTGTTGTCGACTATCGTGATGATCACGTCCTCCTGGTCCGACCCCAAGAGAGCGTCCTCATCACTCGCCTCATCCGTGTATAAGGGGATACCACCCACCATCTCTGCGAGAGGCTGAGTGTTTTCTTAGTTTGACCTTACAGTCAGTTGGCTGTTTGGCAACGATAACCTTCGGAGGAGGATTGTCTTTGTTATCACTACGATAGATGCGGAGAAAAATCGTACTAAAGCCATAGTAGACCTTTCCCTGCTTCTCTCTTAGTGGTAACAAAGACTCCTGATTAAGGACCACAATCACCTTTCTTGAAGATCCATCAGGTTCTGTAACCTTAACAACTTTCCATTCATGAGTTGGGAGCTGTGGATAACAGCACCAAAGAATCCATAAGATCTCTTCCGGATTTGATGGCTCAGCTGGAATGACAGCGAAGGATCTGGGCCTGCGAGGTATTTCACTGGCAAGATCCACATCCAACTTAGCGCCTTCCCATGCTTTACCGATTTCGTTGATGGCGAATTTTAGCAGAGACGCTGAGCGTTAGTCTGCGCAAACCATAAGTTTGACGTGGCTTTGGTACCAGCCAGTGTCATCGCATTGATATTATCCCGAAGTATTTTCAAAAACACACCTAACAGCTACTTCTTGACCATTTCCATCAATTCCCATCCCCATCGCTTACACCACGATCAGTGATAGTCCCTACGAGTTGATCCTTGGTCACCTCACTAAAGGACGGGTGCTGGTTTGGGATTCTTCATTCAGAGAAACAATATGAGCCTTTGTCCATTCCAAAGAGGCTTTATACTCTTTGGTCAGGTTTTTGACCTTTTTGGAACCTAGTTGCTCAATAAATCTCAAGGCGGAACGCCTGGTTGTTGAGGACCTTCGCGCAGGTGTTTTTTTGCTTGGGTGATGGTTTATCACCTGTTCTGGCAGGGGGAGGTGCTTACAAGGGACAGGATGATTCCTTCACTATACCTTTTATACAATTTGCACATGGGAGACCCGACCAAAAGGTCGGGTTGCTTTTGGTTTGCCACAGTCGGCCAGTTTAGATTTTCTATTCTGACCTTCTGCAACATCAGTAGCTTTCAAACTAGTTTGGCCCGGTGTTACCACCAGATTAGTTAGGGTTGCAGTAGCTTTCGACTCTACACAGCCGTAGGGGAAAAGTGACGCTATCAGAACAAGGGAAGGGTAGTTCTTAGCTGGTACTACTTGCGAGCCCCTCTGGCATGTGTGACCCTCCGGAATTAGCAAAGCCCACTTGCTAATTCCTCCAGCCCGGCAATCGCATGTCCCTACGCAAAGGAAAGACTACTAAATGACTCCATAGAGTATGTGTATGCAAAATATTAATAAAATCGGAAGAGATAGAAAATATTTTCGGCCGTTCTCTCGTAGAATTGTGGTAGCGCCCGAAACTAACCTCATTCTCAAGATAAAATATCAGCTATTGAAAGGGCAGTCAATACACAAATATACTAAAGGTTATTAAAAAGAACCTTTCAGATATCTTGTTGCTATCAATATATATGAATAAGGTAGACCTTTAACAGAATTTTATTATTTTAGAGTCAAACTTCAAACAAAAATTAAAGAAATGATATGGGTAATGAAATAAATTAATTAATTAGATTTTTTTCTCATTTAATTTGTCATTTGATTGATACAATGTATTATTTATTCATACAAATTAACCGAGATTTGGACACTGCGATCGTCAAGATATTCATTATATCTTTCAGTAACATTTCATTGAAATAAGAGACCTTATATAGGCAAATATTAAAATGAAAGGCAAAAAGTCATTTGAATGAATATTTTGTTCCTTCAAAGTGCTTTCGCCATATCATTGATACCACATTATATCGATATTTCATACCATCATCGAAAACAGAAAATACTTTGTAATAATTTAGTTTTAAATGAAATGAATACCAAAAGGGAAGAAAATATTTTTATTGAGACAATTAATGTATTGTTGTTTGGATTTATTTATTTCAATGAACGTGTTCATTGGCAGAACGCAGAAGTTCGTTGAAATCAAGGCACTGTTCTTAGTAGTTATTTATTTTATTCAATGAATCACGAACTTGTATCTTTAGTTGTAATGTTAATGTATACATTGTTTTAACGCAGCTGTAATTTCATTAAAACAATGAATATTTCATTATATTTATGTAACTTTTTAGTTCAGTGTACCCATATTCATATTCAATCCATAAAAATTGCCAACATGCCACACTTAAATGTAGAGTACACAAAACACATAATTATTGTACATAGTAATCGTAAACATTATTAAATAGTTCAACGTCAGCGTTTTATAATTTTTAAAGTAATTTATTTATTTATAAGTTTTTTTTTATACATAAAGAATTAAAACAACAACTTGTATTTGAAAACCAATGAACAGAAATGTAGTTTTTTGGTGCGTTTGTTGCTTGTTTTGCAATTAATGTGTATTTTTAAATAAGAAACAATATTTAAAAAAATAAACAACAAAAACAAGCGACCAACAAAAAGAAAAAAAATTAAAATTGTTGTTAACATTGTTTTTGCAAATTTCTAAAACATGCGCGTAATTTGATATTTTTAAGTAATTTTTTTTTTTTTAATTTTTTTACTTCTTATAATATATTTTTTTTTTTCAACTACTCTTTCGATATTATATATAGTGTTGTTTTTAATGTTGTTGCTTATAAATAACACCAACATGTAGTAGTTGTTGTTGTTCTTCCTATGGTTTACATTTAAATAATTGCTGTTTGGTTACCAGAGACATGTTGCTAGTTATCGATTTTCATTAAATTCATTCAAATATTGTTTTTTTTTTCTGTAGTTGTTTTGTTTTTGTTTTAATTTATTTGTTCAATTTACTTATTATTGAACGGTAGTCAGTCAATGCTTGTATTATCGATTTGTATGATCCCCAACTAATCGGTTAGCTGTAGGTAATATGTAGGGTTTTAAAATAAAAGGGATTTAATGAAGAATTAATGAAAAAAAAAACATTAATGTGAAAACAATGTGAAGTAAATTTATAGAGCAATATTCTGCCATTCATTGCTTTCTGACGTTTTCCTTATATTATAGCCAGAAATATTGACCTTAAGAGATCATATTTTTGGTCCGTATTTATTTCTTAATGGATTATGATTTACATTAACATTAAGCCAAATCGATCCAAAATAATATGTCTACAACCATATTTTTGTTGTATAAGTATTTGACTCATGCATACAGCAATATTATGGTTAAATCGTAATAAAAATATTGTTCATCTGCATTTTTGTTGTAAATTTACTTGTTTCGTGTAAACAGCATTAATATGATTGAATCACAATTAAAATCATTTTTATCATATGGTAGCTTTGATTACAATTAATTATAATTTAGTTATGTTAAATATACAGATATATTCATATGAGTAATGAAATCTGAGAAATTTATTTAATACTAGTAAAAGATCTCCCCTTTTTTAGTACTCCGTTGATAGCTTATTGTGTAATTTCCCTGCGGGAAATTTGTGTCAATTGCAGTGATGATTCGGTCCTTCAGTACCAGTTGAGTACCAATTGACACCTTCTCGTTACCAAAGTTCCAATTGGGAACCAGTTGTCACATACACACATGCTTGTAATGCGTGCAATTAGCAACTCGCGCGAAATAACAATCAGTGGCTGAGTGGTTAACTTTGAAGACTATAAAACAACAAAGGTTAGATGAGCATGAGTTCCAGGGTGCCGCCATCGACATAACGAAAAATTGTAAAATAAATTTAAAAAGTAAAAAAATTTTCGAATTTTTATAAAATTTTTATTACATTAATCGAGAAAGCACCTGTCTTTTTGGACCAGTCCTGGAACCTAAGGGAATAATTAGCCACCTCCAATGTCAACCCTATATTAAAATGACAGGTTCCTCTCATATAAAGTTCCGAAACTGTGACCGTTCACTAGCCCTGAGAACCTGTCACGTGACTAGTTTGAACCGGTTCTCTTTACTCAAGGGATTCTTTGCTTATTATCCATTTAAAATGGTTTCACAATCATAAACACTTATGTAACATATTTATTTCTACTTTATTTTTAATTAAATAATTCACCGACAGATAACTAGCTCTAATCAAGGAGCACCCTAAACTAAATAAAAATCAGTAAGAATACCAATTATGAAGTTACAACAATGTATATTGTCACTACAATTTTGTTGTCCATTCAAAATTATAAGCACAATAATATATACAGTTATTGAAAATCATTTTTTCACATGCAATTTTATCAACAATAATATGGTTATAATTTAAACATTAACATTATATAATTGTATTGAGAACACATGTGTAATTACTGCAACAAAATTGTTGTTAAAGTAAAATATGTTCAATAATAACAATGTTTGATATCAATGCTATGAAAATAATATCACTGGAGCGACCATATTGAGTTGTGATTTTCCTCTGCGTGCAACTGTTTTTGCATATTTCTGTCCTCGTATCAAGCACAAATTATGTGTATAGGGCCTTGAACTATTTCTATAAAATTCCGTTGGTGTTTCACCTCATAAAGACGGTAAGCGTATTGCACTCACGTCAAATTC
Organism: Phormia regina; assembly: GCA_001735545.1. NCBI lineage: Eukaryota > Metazoa > Arthropoda > Insecta > Diptera > Calliphoridae > Phormia > Phormia regina. The sequence continues at coordinate 16,837 of MINK01172285.1, forward strand.
ACTATTGACATTTAATCAAATCATTTACAACACATGTTTTTCCTTGAGTATAGTATCAATGCAAATAAAATTAATGGTTTTCCTAAACATAACATTTTTGTAAATGTTGATTGGCTAATTTTAAACTTGTGCGAGAAGTAAAACCCCTTCTACCCTCTTATTGTAAAAAATTAATATCTCATTTGAATTGTAAAAATAAAAAAATCCCAATCATTGTATATTATATACTTATGTTAAGATTTTTTCGAACGCACTTCTTAGTTAAGAAACAAATAAGAACATAAATCTGTAACTTCTGATCGGCTGGTTAGATTTGTATTATATTTGGTATAGGCGTAGCAGACAATTTTAAGTTGGGAAGGCACACACAACCCTCAGAGACAGAGCTTAGGGGCTCTGACATAAAAAATTATTAATCGCTTGACAATTTTTTTTTTCTCGTCCATTTTCAAATATTTTTATATATTGTTGTAGGCCCTGATAAGACCTATGAAAACATGCTGCATATCCTATTTATCCCTTATAGTGTTTGAGTTATTTGCGTTTGAATTTTTAAGCACCATAATTTTGCATGTTCTTAAAATACATTCCACGAATTCCACCGAAAACAACATATTGAAAATTCACAAATTACATTCCACTTTTCGATTCATGCTTTATGATTTGAAAAAATATAGTCTAGTTCAAAACTTTTAAATTCGGGGGGTGGTTACCTTGACTACTTCAGTTATTGCACTTGTTTTTTATCTTAAAATCTTCTCTGTGAAGTGACTTTTCACAAGAATGCAAAATTATTATATGTTGCTAAATTAAATTTTATCTTAGACAAAAAAAAAAAAAAAAAAAGATTGTAGATACTTTTGTGCCAAAAAAGCGCAAAAAGTAATCTTCTTTGCAATTTTCACACTCAAGATAGTTTATTTTTGAACTCGGTAAAGATATAGACTCAAAATTTTTATTCAGTAGATAATTTTATTCTTTAACTAGTTAAAAAATATAAAATCAGTGAAAAATAGGACCAAAAACATGTTAAATTATTGGGCCTTAAAAGGCAAAGTCTTATCAGGGCATACAACATTAAAAAAATTTAAAACGAATAAACAAGAAACAAAATTTTTCAAGCGATTAAAAACACTCATGCAAATCTAACCAGCCGATCAGAAGTTACAGATTTATTTCCAAAAAATGTCGTTTCAGCCCCACTGTGGAATACAAAAAAAAATATATATATATTTATTACACACCAGCAGGATGGAATACATTTTCTGATCCGCTACGATATTTATCAGCACCCATATGCCTTTTAGTGCTAATTGTAAAGATCTTTCTAAAATACATAACTTCATCACTCGAAATTCCTAAGTATTTTCGAATTTTTCGTTAAAAAAAAAGAGGGAAACTATCCCATAAACTTTTAGGTTTCAAAAAATGTTAAATTTGTCCGACGAACTCCTTAAAACATGTGTTAATGTTCCAAAACTATTTCAAAATAATTAAAACTACCAAAAGATTTATTTTTTTTTTTTTTTAATAATTTGTTGTTTTCTTTATTTAAGGATTAATTGTTTTTTGTTTTCTTTTTTTTTATTATTTTTTTTTTTGTTTGTTTTTATATTGCAACTAAGTTTGTGTTTTTTTTTTAATAATAATTACTTTTGTTTTTAATAATTATTTATTTATATATAATTTTATATCATACCATTATTAACATATTTGTTTTTATTGTTTAATTATATTAGTAAATATTTTATTTGTTATATAATTATTTGTATATATAATTAATTATATATATTTATATAGAGAGAGAGATGTACGATTATTTTATGATAATATTAACAAACAGATACATTTTTTTTCCAGTGTATCTGCTAGACAAACATATTTGTGTGAGTGTGGGTGTGTGTGTGTGTGTGTGTTATGAAGAGAAGGTGTATTTGTTAAGTTGGAGAGGTGTAGGGGAGGTTGTAGGGATGGAGGTGTAATAATGACAAGTGTTTTGTTGAGTAAAATGATTCTTTTGTTAATGTCTTGGTAATTTGTTATAAATACTATTTGTTATTATTATTTATTTCGTTTTTTGCTTTTTGCCTTTCTTTTAATGAATTATGCTGTTGTTTTGTTTAATTTTTTTTTTAGAAGATTTTTTGTTGTTTTTGTTTTATAATTTTCCAGATGATGATATTACTACTTACAAAAAAAATAATAATAATAATTTCTCTTTTATTTATAAATACTTACATTGAAATTACATTTTTATTTAGTTTTGTTTTTTGTTTTTTTTTTATTGCGCTCCCTTTCTTTTTTTTTTGCAATTTTAGCCAATTGGTTTTGGGGTTTTCCTATACCTAAACAAATTTTTCAATATTTATACAAAATTGTTTTTTTTAGGTTTATTTTTGTTTAAAATTTTGTTTAGCAAAATTTTTTTTTCTTTATTCTTTATTATTTCTTTAATTTAAATTTTATTTTATTTAACATAATAAGCTTACAATGATGACGATTTTTTGTTAGTTTTATTGTATTTTATTTATTAATCAATTAATTAATAATTTTTATAATTAGTTTTTTTTTATATTTAATACTAAATTTTATAAAATTAGTTTTTAATTATTTTATTATTAGGGATTTCTATTAATATTTACACATTTTACAGCCAACTTAAAGATTTATTTTAATTTTTAGGTTTTTTTTTATTTATTTTCTGTTATTAAAACTACACTCAAAGAAATTAAAATTAATAAAATTTAAGAGATACACATATATCTCTAGTTTAATTTGTGCTTTATTTTTAAAATAAATTATTGTTGTTGTGGGTTTTTATTTCATTTTTTTTTTTAATTCAAAATTATTATACAGGAACGAATTTATAAAATAATAATAATAAAAAAAAAATTCTAAAAGAATTAGAAAAAATAAAAATTAAAAAATAAACTTAAAACAATAAAAAACAACCTATAAATTATTTAAAAATATATTTATGTTTGTAGGATTTTAAAAATGTTCAAAATGTTTACAATTTGCCTTACAATTTGCTTGATATGTACCACCTTTTCAACTCTCAAACGTTTTGTTTTTTTTCATATTTTTTTTAAAGCCCTTTTTAGTTGCTTTTCTTTAATCAATATTATTTACAATTTCCCTTTTCTTTTATTATTATTATTATTTTTTTTTTAATTATGTTTTTGTCTATTTAATACTCTGGTTATTTTCAGGGCAAAATTTAAATTTTCTTTTTAAAATTATTCTATAAGCTCTGATTGCATAAGTTTTTTTTTATCTTATTTTTTATTTTATAATTTTTTTCAGGCTGTGCAGCAGCGTTTTCTCTGATTTCTAGCAAACTCCCTTTTAATTATTAAATTTCTTAATGAGTTTTTGTTTTTTTTTTCCTAAAATGTCTTTCACATCACATTTTTAATTATTGTCCAAAATTGTTTTTATTTTTTATTCTTTTAAATAAATTATTAATTTTCTTCTTGTTCTTCTTTTTTAATTTGTAGAATTTTTAGTAAAATTTAAGGTCTGATAGAAAGTTTAGGGGTTTGTTGTTGTAGATGTTGCTCTCTAAAGGCTATAAGAGAGCGAAACGCTGAGAGCGGTGAAGTGGTATTGATATTATTTGGTTTATTGTTTTGTTCTTGATTGTGTGGGGATTGCGTTTGTTGTGTAGATGTGGAGGGAGGTGGCGTATCCATGCGTGATTGTCATGGCTTGCCAGGTGATAATTTACCCGAATTCGAAGATGAAGAAGAGGAATTTGAATTGTGCGAAATGGGACCTAAACTATGATGTAAACTAGTTTGTGCTGAGGGTGAAGTTTGTACCACATCACAGCCCATTGAGGAGGTGGTGCTGGAACCGGAAGGTGAAGCTCCTGAAGGCGGGACGTGTTGGGTTTGATGATGCGCTGGATTAGTGGTTAGGCTAAGCGGGTTAAAATGTGGTGCTCCAGCGGCAGCTCCGGTAACGGCCGCTTTCCATAGCAGAGGATTCATGCTAAGGCCATTATGTGCCGCCAAACTAGCGCCAAAAGTTCTTTGGTGTTCTAAAAATTCTTGTGAGGGAGCGCCCAAATGAGCGGCAGCTGCAGCAGCAGGACCATAGAACCCTCTATATAAATCCGGTCTTACATAGGGTGAATAGTTTGGTATTCTGGCAGCCAAGGGTGATAAAATCTTACCCGGACTAGGATGCTGACCCGGATGACCATAGAAAGCAGGATGTGTGGCTGGTAAATCGCTGCCAGGAGGACTATCTTTATTACCTTCTTTGTTGGCATCTTTTGAGGCCATATCCGCCAAAGACCAGATACGTGGCTTCGCCGCCAGACTAGCTGTAGTGCTGGCACCACCAGACGCATGTAATGAATTTTGTTGGGCCTGATGATGTTGCTGCAACAGTTGTTGTTGATGATGGTGATAGGCGGCAATGTCGGGTGGTGAACCTGCTGGTGGTCTAAAGTGATGCAAGGCGGCGGGATGAAACAGGGGATGACCGCCACCAGGCATCATGCCGGGACGATCATAAAGATCGGGAGAACCATTGGGTGAACCAGGCCTAGAGCCAGACCATTCACTGTTACCCTCACCAGGCATGCGATGATCTTTGTCTTCATTAGAACCCAAACCAGAGTCTTTGGCATCTGAAAATTATACAACAAAAATAAATATAAAATTAATTAAGTAATTAATTAAAGATTTGTTTTCTAAATTTATAAAAATTTAATTTTTTATGCAAAAAGAACGAGAAAAATTTATTAAAATTTTATAGTTTTTTTTTCTAAATTTATTTTATTAAAAAAATTAAAATTTTGTTTTTTTTCTTACCTAATACATCATTATCATCTGTACTTTTATGATCATCATCATCTAAATTACAATCATCATCATCAACACGATTTCTGGGCTCCCAAGTCATTTTATTTTCTTTCTTCAGTCTTCTGCGCGCATTGGCAAACCACGTTGACACTTGGGTCAATGTCATTTTTGTTATAATTGCCAACATGATCTTCTCTCCTTTTGTAGGATATGGATTCTTTTTATGCTCATTTAGCCAGGCTTTCAGCGTTGAGGTTGTTTCACGTGTGGCATTTTTACGGCGGGCACCATTTAAATCCATGCCATAACTAAAAATAGAGAAATAATAAAAAAAAGAGAAAAATTAATAATTGTCAAAAAAAACAAAAAAAAAAAAAAAATGGATATTAAAAAAAGAGAGAGAATTTTTAACAAAATAATGCAAATTAAGGATAATTTTAGAATAAATTTTAAATCCAAATTTTTTCTATAAGAATAGAAGAGATAAATAATAGGTCCCTTAAGGCTTCCCACCTCTCAAAGGGGTTTACTAAAATATCAGAAACAGAGAGAAAGAAAAATTAACCCTAGAAATATTAAGTTGGTATATTTCTAGTGTTTCTTAATTGAAGATCAATTGGATATAAGTTTTTCTTTATTGGTAAAACAGAATTTTTTTAACTTTTCAAAGAGAGCCAATTGAAGTATTAATAAGAGAGAATTTATTAACCCTAGAAATATTAAGTTTNNAGAGAGTTTATAAAAAGATCAAAATGCGAGAATTCCTTTAACCCTAGAAATATTAATTTATTTTAAATAATAATTGGAATGGAATTAAAGTTTTTTTTTTATAAAAGAGAAACAAACTCTTTTAACTTCTTCAAGAGAGTTTATAAAAAGATCAAAATGCGAGAATTCCTTTAACCCTAGAAATATTAATTTCGTTGTTTTTTGAGTTGCTTTAAAATTTTTAGTTTATTTAATTTTTTGTTTTTGTAAATTTTTGCTGCCATAATTAGCACGTGTGTTATTATTTTAATGGTCTTGTTGCTCATTACTTTATTTGCTGTTGTTGTTTTTGTTGTTCTAGCCATAAAATTTGCTACAATTTTAATTGTCTGCCATTAATAATTGTTATACTTGCAACTTATATGTGTCTGTTGCAATATGTAATGTTTTTTCTACTGCTCTTTTCCTTAAACTCTTTTTTTTTTTTGTTTAATAAAGCCTTAATTTATGTTATTGTTTTCACAACAATGTTATTATAATTTTTTATTATTGTTGTTGTTGTTTTTGCTCAATTTACACATGCTTTTATGTTTGGTGGTCAATTTTATAGAGCAATTTTGTGGCTTTTAGCAACGATATGAATACCATGACAACGAAAACAATTTTCGGATCAACATTTAAAACAATCCACAACATATCCACAATTTACTGATGGTAGAAGAAGAAAAAAAAACAAAAACCAAAAAAAAGGGAGGCATGCAACAGCAACAACAATAGTATATTACTATATAAAATGAAAGTTACTTATACAAAAGCAGCAAGTGCATATAATGGCCAGACTAAAGCTACTAAAACATATATCCTTTATATGTCTTGCAAACTCAAAAAGGACTAAATTTAACAATTAACCCTAGAGTATATATATATGTATGTAAAAGGAAACCCTGAGTTTTTAAAGAAAATATTTATATATATTTTTTTTTTTTGTTGGCCTTAAACTTTTTAGCCACATTAAACATGTTTCGTTTTTAATTAGAATTTTAATTAACACCTGCAGTTTTTTGTTGTTTTTTTTTATATAATTTTTGTTTTTGCTAATATTTTCATTCATTATTTTATAAGAGAACCTTTTCTACTCATTTAATATTGATAATATTTTTTTTTTCTTTAAATTAATTTTTTTAATATATTTTCTATACCATGACTCAACTTGTTTTAAGGTTTTTTTTTTTTAACACATACACTGTTAATACATTTGTGTGGCATTAAAAAGAGCCACAGTGACAGTCAGTGTGTCTAAATAACTGACTGTTACACAGTATCTCTATACGAGTTTATATTATTACTTTTTTCTTACACTGTCTGTCTGTACGTGACGGGATGTTTTAAATTGTTTAATTGCCTTCTTAAGCTGGAAATTAATAAGTTTTGTTTTTGTATTGTTTTTGTTTAATAAAAATTTATGAAAAAAAAAAATTGTGTACACAAAACAACAAATTATTACTGTTATTTAAAATGCAACTAACAAAGGAAGTAACGGTCATTTGTATGGGATGTAGAAAAAAATGCAAAAAAAAAACTGCATAGAAATTTTGTTAATAAAGTGTTAATTTTTTTTTTTTTATAAACAAATATTTGTTTGATTGCAATTTATGAATGAATATATTTTTATTACGAAATTAAAATTGTCATAAAATTTGAATAAAAAAAAATTCAATTAAAATGACACGAAATAAATATAGATTAACAAGCCAATGTGCGGAAAATATTAAATATTGTAACAAATTTTTTTAATTTTAAAAATTTTTAAAAATGCTGAGCTTTAATATAATTTGAAATATTAATTTTATTATGTTTTTTTTTCTAAAAATTTACCAAGCCATAGTGCATATAAAAAATCAAACTTTAGACTCATGTTTTCTGTGGTGTATTTTTTTTTTTTTTAATTACAATAGAAAAAAGCTTAGTCACAATTTAAAAGATAAGCCGAAAATTATTAACAATTTTTTATTGAAAGAATTAAAATTTCTAAAGAGATATTATGAAATTAAATCAAAGAGCTACTAAAACACAATTAAAGCGTTAAGCGACAATGTAATAAGTAAAGCTTTCACAAGAGAAAATAAACATGTTGTCAACTCTTGTACATGTTTCAACTCTTATAAAAATTTTTAATCAATTTTTAAAAAAAATTTAACAAACAATATATCATTAGAGAGCTATTTTTATAAAAATATTTAAAATATTTTTTTTAATAAAATAGGTAATCCTAAACAGTAACATATAAAACCCTATTAAAAAATCTTTTAATATAAAAATTTTTATACAACTTTTTAAAAAAATTTTAACAATAAATATATCATTAGAAAGCTATTTTTATAGAAATATTTAAAACATATTTTTTTAATAAAAAAAGATAATTCTAAATAGTTTTTATTAAAACCTATTAAAAAAAATCTATTTATAGAAAAATGTTTATAAAATTTTTAAGAAATTCTTAACAAAAAAAATATATCATTAGAAAGCTATTTTTATAGAAATATTTAAAATATCTATTTTAATAAAATAGCTAATCCTTAACAGTTTATATAAAAGCCTATTAAAAAATCTTTTAATATAAAAATGATTATACATTTTTTAAGAAAACTTTTAATAAAAAATATATCATTAGAAAGCTATTTTTATAGAAATATTTAAAATATATTTTTTTTAATAAAAAAAGATAATCCTAAATAGTTTTTATTAAAACCTATTAAAAAAATCTTAATAGAAAAATTTTTATAAAATTTTTCAGAAATTTTTAACAAAAAATATATCATTAGAAACCTATTTTTTAGAAATATTTAAAACATATTTTTTAAATGAAAAAGCAAATGCTAAACAGCTAACGTAAAAACATATTAAAAAAATCTTAATAGAAAAATGTTTATAAACTTATTCAGAAATTTTTAACAAAAAATATATATCATTAGAAAGCTATTTTTTATATTTTTAGAAATATTTAAAATATATATTTTTTAAATGAAAAAGCAAATGCTAAACAGTTAATGTAAAAACATATTAAAACACATCTTTTAATATAAAAATTTTTGTACAAGTTTTAAAAAATTTTGTAACATAAAATATATCATTAGAAAGCTATTTTTTATAGAATTATTTAAAAGAGGTATTTTAATAAAATAGCTAATCCTCAAAAACCTATTAGAAAAATATTAAAACCAATCTTTTAATATAAAAATGTTTATACAATTTTTAACAAATTTTTAACATAAGATATATCATTAGAAAGCAATTTTTAATAGAAATAGTGAAAAGATGTATATATAATATAATAGCAAATCCTAAACAGCCTATAAAAAAAAATATTAATTCTTTTTATATAAATATTTTTATAAAATTTTGTAAATTTTTTTCCCCTCAAATTTTGTCTTGTAGTTTTAATTTCAATTTCTAGTTTCTAAGACCCCCTTTCCTTCTCAATTTTTTGTTCATTTATTTGTACATAATTATTATTATTTTTTTTTTTTTTATTTAATTTAATTTTATTAATATTCTATGTAAGTAGCTCTCATATCTAATAATGTTTAGAATATTGAATTAAACAAATAATTTGCTTGGCATATATTTTCTTTATTTCATTTTTTTTTTTCAATTATACTCCCACTCACTTTTTTATGTATTTGGTTAGAAAATTATGCACATTGCATTGAAGGCCATAAAAATATTAATGTATATTTAACAAGTACAATTGAATTGTTTTCTTTTATATATGTTTTTTTTTTTTTTTCATTTTTTTTTTGGTGTTTAAGTACAAGAGGCGCCTCAAAGTAATAAAAACCTTTTTTTGTGATTTGTTTAGGGAAATACTTGTACTCGTACATAAAATAAATGGTCTGTATATATAGACATTAAAATAAAATATTTATTATTAATAGAAATGAAAAGTAAGTGTTTGTGTGTGTGAAGAAAATGTAAATATTTAAAAGTTGTTGGTAAGTGGGTGGTTGGGTGAGCCATGTATAGGGCCAGTGAAAGAATTAAAGAGTTAGGGAAAATATTTAAAAAAAGCTTTAAAACTCTATTGTTTAATTTTTTTATTTATTTCCTATATTCAATAAAAAAAATACCAAAATTTTTGGTATTTAATATTACATCTATCTACTTTAACTGTCATTTTTTTTAAATATAGCCACTTTTAGTATTTATTTGTTGTAAAGCTTTTTCCCCTAAAATTTGGGGTGATTTGGCTTAAATTATTTATAATTTTGTAAAGCAATAAGATTCAACTTTTCTTGTTATACTAAAAGCATTTTAATGTTTCATTGAAAGTATTTAAACTACCCTCCAATAAATAATAGAATGATATCTTTAATAAAAGTATTTTTAGAATTAAAGAAAATTTTCTTTAATTTCTATTTATACAAAAGCTAAAAATAGCGGCTCTTTTCTTGGACTCTGATCTGTGGTTTAATAAATTAATACTTTTCTATAAACTAATTCAATAAATAAATTTTGGAAAATGTATCAACTGTTCATCTTCTTATATGCAAAATATTCCAATGAATTTCACTTTGATTGTGTAAATCTAAATTATGCTGCCATAATTTCAACTTATTCCGGCACTAAAAGCTTTACAAAAAGCTTAAAAGTTTATTAATATCTTTATAGTGTAATCTTAAAATTTTAGCACATATTTTACTAATAAAATTTGTGTAAAAAGCTCAGCAATTTAACGCTGAATTTTGATAAATTTTTACACATATTGTATGTATTTTTTTTTTTAGTGTCAAAAAATTAATAATTAATAAAATTATGCAGCTATAAAGTCAACTTATTTCAACACTAGAACCTTAAAAGTTTATTAAAATATTTATGGAGTAATTTTATAAATTTAAGAAGCAATTTTAGTAGCAAATTTTTTATTAATTTCTCTTAAGAAGTTTTTACACATACTGTGTGTAATTTTTATTTAGGTCTGTAGATCTATAAAATAATTTTATAATTTAAAGCCACAAAATTTATATTAAAAGCAGCAAAATTTATACAAAAAGCTGAAAAAATCGAGCTTTTTCTTAATAAATTTTTACACATATTGTATGTAATTTTAACAAGGATTTGTAAATTAAGTGTAAATAATGAAATTAATTTTTTAAAGTCTTTTTAGTACTTTAAGAGGTATTTAAAGAGGATTTTAGGTAGAAAAATTAACATTAAAGGCAAAAAGAATTCGTGTAACGTTTGAGGATTTTTACACAGAGTTTGTGTAATTTTAAAATGGTTATATAATAATGTAAAGATTATATATTTTTTGTAAAATTGCTCCTAATAATAATAATAATAAAATCTTATTTAATGTAAGAAATCAAATAAAAATTAATAAAAAATTTATGGAATTCTATTAACGTTGTACTATCCTAAGAGCTTAATGGACAAAAGTTTAAAGTTTTTTTTAACTTAATTTAGTTACTCAATAAAAATTTATTTTTTATAGCAAATTTTTTTCAAAAAAAGAAAATAAAATGAAGCTTTTTCAACATTATAGTGCTTTACACACATTGTGTGTAATTTTCATTCAGATTACTTGGAATAATATTAAAATAAAATCTCATTTAATGTAAGCGAAAACTGCTTTTCAATAAAATTTGTTAAATAAAATATTGTACTCAAATTGCTTCTATCCTTAAAGATTTATAGAAAAAGCTCAAACATTTTTTAAAGCTTTGCAATTTAAAAGTTTCAACTAGAAAGGAAACTTTACATTAAATACAGAGACAAAAGAGTCTTGATGGAATCTAATTTTGGACTCAAATTTGAAGACCAATTTAATTTTTGTATATAAATACCTAAAAGCTCACTAATTTCTAAGCTACTTTTAGTGGAAAAGTTTGTATTGAAAAAAAGACAGTGTTACGCCTTAAAGGGACCTAATTTTTACTCAATGTTACTCCTTGAAGGGACCTAATTTTTACTCAAATGTTTTTTTTACATATTTTTCTAGACAATTCCTGACAATTAAAATAAAAGCTCATACAAGGCAAATGAAAAATTCATTTAAATTAATTTAAAAAAAATGAAAAAATAATAAGAGCTTTTTGGAAAAATAACTTAAATAAAATCAGTTTAAAAATTATTAAACAAATTATGTGAAAAAAACGCTTAAGCATATTTTTACTTAAAACTTGGGGATTTTATTTCATTGTAAGTTTCGATTTTAAAGCTTAATAATTTTAAAAGTTTCTTAACAAACTTTAAGTTCTTAAGTTCATTTATTTAAGCTTGAAAGAAAATTTGATTTATTTTTACTTATAATTAGTTTTAAAAATCTTACCTGTTAAAGGGATAACCAAAGGCAGCATCATATGGATGATATACAGAGGGATAAGGCCAAGGAGCACCACCAGCTACTAGATTTTCTTTTAAATCCAAGCCACCCTAAAAATATATTTAAAAAAACATAAATTATTAATAAAATTACAAAAAAAATATATTTATAATTAATCGTATGATGTTAATAACTTTAAATAAAATTACTTCTTCTTGTTCTTCATCATTATTTTATTGATGAAAAAAAAATCATGTTAAGACCTTGAACTTAAATTATTTAATAATCATGTTTAACAAATAATTAATTTATTTCTGTATACAATTTAATATAACAGCAACAACAATAATAAAACATTATATGTTTATATGTATGTATGTATTTAAAAAAAAAAAAGAAGACAAAATCATTAAAAAAAAGTACGTTTAAAGTGAAATACATTGTTTTAAAATACATTTTATTTAATTTATTAAAATCATCATCTTTTTTTTTGTTTTAATCTTAAAACGTAATTTTTTTTTATAAATAAATATAGGCACATAATAATATTTCTTATAATGCGTAGTTTCAGTTTTATGGTATTTTTTATATTTAATTTTTTTTGTCGAGCAAACGACTGATATGATAATCTTTGCTTTGGGAAGCTGCTAAATGTTTAACTATAACATTCTATTATATAAAATAATTATTTATATANNATTTACTAATTTATTAGATTTTTTTTTTTTTTTTTTTGCATTAACAAAATGAAACAACAACTAAAGTTTAATATTAAATTAATGAAGGAAGACCTCACGTTTATTAGAGAAAACAAAACAATGGGAAATAGTTTTATGTTATCAAACTGTTTCTTTTTTTATGATTTTATTAATAACATTTGAACTTTGTTAAAGCTTTAACTAAATGAGAATTATGAAAAAAAATAAAAATTTAAAATGCATGCAAAACCTTAATAATAATATTTTTTTTATTAAAGCTTTAAATATAATTTCACTAACTACTACTAACCAGACACTACTACAGCATTAAGTACACATTGTTGTATATTTATGAAAAGAAAAAAAATGTATTTCTTTATATATATTTTTATATCTACATAAAATCGTAAAAGTAAAAATTTATCACACCTTTTTAAACATAAATTCAGTTGAAAAATGTACGTGCATCATTTGCTAAATGTTACTAAATTACAAAGACTCCAATAAAAAATGGGGAAAAAAAGAAACAGAAGTAGAAGCAGAAGAAAAAAAAAAATAAGTTAAAGACACCCTGCACTAAAAAGACTTAAATATTTATTTTAAACCCAAAAACAAACAAAAATTTACGACAAAACAGTAGTCATATCTTAAAGACAAGCTAAGAAAAGAAAAAAAATATACATTGATATATACTTATATATAAATAAAGTTATACATATATATATTTATAGTTCTGTTTTATATAGTATGTAATATTGTATTCATATACATATTTTGTTATGTATTCTTTGGTATGCAGTTATTTTTCTGCGTACACGCAACTACAAATTTAAAAATTCTTAAAAATAAAAAAACTTTGTTAAATGTTAAAGAAAACAAACTTGATAAGACTTTTTTTTTGCCAACATTAACATGATTTTTCTTAACACTGTACTAAATATGAGAAAGTATAATTGGTTCATTATAAAGTTTGGTTTAAACTTAGCTTTAAGCTCATTTAAAAGTTTCTTATAATTTAAAAGGATATTTTTAGCAGCATAAACAAGCTATATTATTGCTTTGATGTAATTTTACACATATTAAATGTAATTTTTACTCAAACTAGAGAACTATATCAATCCTTTATATAACATACTTTTTGGCAGCAAATTTTTTTAATTACACATACTGTGTGTAATTTTTAATTCAATCAAAAAACCACAATTGCTGCCTTGTGATGTATTTTTTACACTTATTAAATGTAATTTTTACTCAAACTAGAGAACTATATAAATCCTTTATATAACATACTGTTTGGCAGCAAATTTGTTTAATTACACATATTGTGTGTAATTTTTAATTTAAATTTAAAAATTACAATTATAATTTAGTTGCTGCCTTCATGCTTAAACGCTGTATTATTGCTTGATGTATTTTTATTATAATTAAGTGTAATTTTTACTCCAACTAGGGAACTATATAAAATAAAGTTTTGTTTTATTTTTACTACTAATAAGTGTAATTTTTACTTAAACTAGGGAACTATATACAGAATAAAGTTTTGTTATCCTTTCTAAAATATACTTTAGATATCAAATTTGTTTAATTACACATACTGTGTGTAATTTTTAATTCAAACATAAAAATCACAATTTTAATTTAATTGCTGCCTTCATGATTAAAGGCTTAATGTATTTTTACAATTTTTAAGTGTAATTTTTATTCAAACTTTGTTATAAGACTCATGTACAAAAAAAACCTTTATAAAAGATACTTTTGACAGCAAAATTTATACTGAAAATGGAAAAAATTAAGGTGACTATTTTTAAATATTATTTATGTATTATTACAACTATTAAGTGCAATTTTTCTCAAACTAGAAAACTTTATAAAATTTCCCTAAATTTTAAGTTTTAGTACACATTTTCCATTAAAAGTTATCATTTTGGAGAGGGAAATTTCTCTTTCTCCCCGTGGATCCGCGCCTGAATGAGTAGAATACAGTAATGCTTCTTATCAGTTAATTACACATATTGTGTGTAATTTATTAATCGAGCTTAAAGATCACAATTTTTTATAAATTAATGGCAATAGAGTCAAAACTAAATGGTCAATAAAATAATAATAATAATGACGAAAAATTCATTAAAATAAATTACACAAATAAAATGTAAAGTTTTCAACATTTTATATGAAATTTATACTTTTAAATATTACTTAAACAGTTTGGAACTGGTTACGGAAATATCCCTTGTCTTTTAGTACTAAAACTTTAGTTTAACCTGCCGCAAGTATTTAAGCTGTATAAGGATTAAAAGAATATTATTTTTTAAAATTTATATGGGAGTACAGAAAGCTTCATATTTTACTTCCCACTAAAACTTTGTTAAAACATAAAGCTTTAAAATATTTGTTTCTACAGCTGGTTATCAGTCTTACCAGCTATAAAAAGAAATGTTTTAAAGTTTAAATTTTTAATCAAATAATTCCAAAGTTTATAAATTTTTAAATAAAGTTTTGCTACTGCAAATATTTCAAAAAAGCTTTGCTACCAGAAATAATTACAAAAAGTATTTCTAGCAGCAATTGTAAAGAGATTATCGATCACAATTTTCAAAATTTATTTGGTTGCTAAATTATTTGTTTTTTTTTCGAAAAAGAATTTTATTAATAGAAAATTTATGAGAAATTAAAAATTATGATAATGTCTAGTTTAGCAAACTACATTGAGTAATTTTATCTCAATTAAGGTATTAAAAACTTTGCTGATTTAATTAAATATTCATATCAAAATAATAGCAAAAATTCCAAAATAAATAGCTCTACTAAGAAAACTATTTTTGAAAAATATTATCTTTTTAATAAACATTTATTTAAAACTGAAATTGAAGAATATATTTCGGCAAAATTAAGATTTTTCTTTAAAATAAATTATTAATAAATATGAATACTACTGTTGCTATTTTTAGCAACTACTAATACTGCTCAAAATAGCAAAGTTATTTATAGTAATATTACCAGCATTAGCAACTTAATTATTCATATATATTTATTTATTTTAAACTAAATTTGAAAAATATATTTAGGCACATTCAAGCTTTAATTTAACTAAAAATTATTAACAAAAAAATGGAACTATTATTGCTATATATAGCTGTCAATATTACTTTTCAAAATAACAAAGCTGGATATAGTATTGTTACCTATGTCAGCAATTTATTTATTTATATATGTTTTAAACTAAATTTGAAGAATTTATTTAGGAAGATTCTAGCTTTTATTTAATTTAAAAAATATTAACAAAAAATAGTACTATTATTGCTATATTTAGCAGCTAATAAATTTCCTCAAAATAACAAAGCTAGATATAATATTATTATATATATTGGCAATTTAATTATTTATATTTGTTTTAAACTAAATTTTTAAAATTTAATTTAATTAAAAAAATATTAACAAAAAATCGAGCTATTATTGCTATTTTTAGCACCTACTTATAACTACTACTGAAAATATTTAGCAACATTACAGAAATTAGCTATTTTATTATTCATATTAAACGATTCTTAAATTCTTGAATTTATTTTTCAATAAGAAATATTTCTATACCAAAAATTTTACCAGTTTTAGCACCTACATTTCCCATAAAATATAATTTTCTTTAACCTCATAATTTTTTCATTAAAAATATGAGACAAAATCTATTAAAAATAACCAGACAAAATTCTAAACAATTTTTTTTTTCAATTCAATTAAAAACCCTAAAAATTCATTCAATATTTCTTTAAATATTAATAACAATAGATGTAAATGTAAATAAAATGTTTGTAACAAGTAATTTAAAAACATTTAACATATATTTTTTCTATTTCTTTTAGTTGTTGTTGTTGTTTTTCTTTTCTATTAATATATAATCAATATACATATATTTACTTATATTATTTTTGTTGCCTTTTTAAAAACATTTGAAAATTATGTCTGGATATCAAGCTGTGAACACTTTACACTCTTTGGTTTTTGCACCAGACTTAAGGCAAACGAAACAAACAACAACAGCAACAATACAACTTTAAATTACAAAAGTAAAACTAAAAGATACATATTTCGAACACCAAGTTCATTTACAATGTTTAGCTGTGTGTTTAATTTGTATAACAACAATTGTCCAAATGTAACTAAGTAAGTAAGTAAGTATTTAAAATAAAAGATTTTTAAAAACTGATATATAATTGTTTTTTTTTTTTTCTTTTCTGCCATTTTAGTGTTGTAATGTTTGTACACATTACAAAACCACCATAA
>MINK01172286.1:3073-26712 GCA_001735545.1 Phormia regina
TTACTTAAATATTTTTTTAAATTATTTCTGCAATTTGGCTACTATATATTATAGGATGCCAAAACTTAAACGTTTCTGCTGCAAAATTGTAGTGAAAGAGAAGTATGTTCAATTGTGGTGGTAATTTAACTTATTCGTAATATTAATATCCCTGATCATCAAGTCGAATTTTTTAATTCTACAATTCTTAGATTACTTAACGACAATGTTCCTTTGCGTAGAATAAGGAGAACAGGATCTAATTGAATTGGAGTGATAAGACCCCGAATGTAATAAATGCCCCAAATAATAAGAAAATATTGCATTCCGAGTAAAATGCCGAGAGGAACAGAACAGAAAATACAATACGACAATTATTGCACAAGTGTCCGAAATAGGTTAAATCCATAAATTCGAAGGTAACGCCGCAGATCCGTGCATAAATTTCTTTTCTCAATTGATAATCAAGCTTCAAATGTGGCAAAAATTGAAATTCTACCTCACATAACCCTATATAATTAACTCATGTATAACTAGCATCATTATATTCTTCAAGTTGGAAAGGAGGACGTGTGGTAAGCGCAGTACCAAAGGTAAAACGTTCAACTCATTAGCTGACTATCGACCGATCAGTAATTTATCTTTGCTGTTCTAAAATTTTTGAAGTTAATAACTGCAGGGGATCAAATGATGGGAATATTTGAAATGAAAATAATATTATTTGGCATTTCAGTCAGGTTTTCGAAAAGGTTTTTAGTAACTACTATTTAGTCTTAGATGATTAGTTGAAAGTATTCGTTCCTATATCGATAAACACCTATTGAGCGTATTGAAATTTTTGGACTTTTCATAAAGCATCGTGATAGCACTTATTCATGAATTGTTGATACAACTGTTAAACATTAATTTTTAAATCAATTGTCGTGTAAATCTTATATTCGTTTTAACTAATCCGTAAACAGTATGTGTTGAGTCATAATGGCCGTTGTTCAAAAATGTTTTAAAATTATACAGAGGTGTTGCCTCAAAGTCGTATTTTGGGGCCACTTTTGTTTTTGTTATATGTGAATGAATGTATTTGAAGAGTTCTTCTATATTCAGATGTTATTACTTACGCAGATGACATGCAATTATTAGCCATCTACTATATGCAAATCTAAGCAAGCCTTTGAGACTGAACTTAACATTGAATAATAGGGTTTCCTGTGGGTCAAAGTCTAGATTTCCTTAGATCTTAATCCATCCAAGACAAAGATGAATGAATTTTTTCTGGTAGGCTTTAATATAAACGCAAATTTACACCTGCTTTTGGATGGTACAGAAATTCAATCAGTTAACAATCATGTGTGCCTAGGTTTTCACATTGATAACAAATTAAAATTTAACCATCACATAGACTACGTTGTGTCTAAGGTGTCTTGGACTTTAAGCAGTCTTTATAATATAAGTTATTATTTTCCAATTGCTATAAGAAGACGGATAGGTTTAGCATTGTGTATGCCGTTATTTTTGTATGGTTTGGAGATTTTTGGCTGCACATCGCGTGGAAATTTAATGAGACCTATGCAATGCTTTAATAGAGTGGTAAGGTACATTTTTAGTTTGAAAATGAGAGAACGTGTATCTGCACATAGAATGGAATTACTTGGATATGATTTTGAAGACTTTATAAGTGCACGTCAGATAATTCTATTTTATAAAACGGTTAAGTATAATTGCCCACAATACCTAATGGATAAATTTATATTTGGACATTCAAGTAGATCAACACAATTAATATGCCCCATTCACAGTATGAGTTCATCTTTTGTAGTGAAAGTTGCTCGACTATGGAATAGAGTTATTCCAATTAGTGAAAGAACTTTCGCTAAAACTGTTACACATTTTGAACAAATATTAAAGGAACATATACATTATTAGCTAAGTATTTTTATTTTTGTTGTTGATTACATTGTTACCTGAGTTTATACAAACTTGCATTTGCACTGAGAATTTTTATGGGGGGAGATCTCTTAATATAGGAAATATGAATTGTTTTTATGTAAATGAAATATATATTTGTAATTATTATAATGTGGTAAAACAGTAATTATTTCGATATTATGTAGATACTTAGTAGTTTAATAGATATATATTAATATAGTTTGAAATTATATATTTATATACTTTTGTTATGTATTACAAAAATATAAAATTAGCTGCAGTTAATTGGCCCATTTGGCTTACAACTTGCAAAATATTGAATAAATGTAAATAAAAAAAAAATTAAAAAAAAACGATATTTTTATAATGCTAAAAAATTATAAAATATTAAAATAATAGTACTTTATTCTTGTGCAAAATTTCATGTTGGACTCTAGATTACCCATGAATACAAAATTTTTGATTTTACTTGCTCCACCGGCAGTTTCTGGTAGATGGGGCTATAAAAATAATATGTGTGTAAAAATTGGGTCAATCGGTCGTAAACCGGCCAGTCGACTTTGACCTTTGTCCTACATAACCTTTTTTGTTCAGAACAAAAACAAGAAAATTTTGACACTAATTTTTTTTAGCCTACTATGACTTGCTGAAATGTTATAAGTAGTCAAAGAAAATTTTTATACATAGACTTTTTTAAGACGGCCCTAATGTGGCCCAAGCCTGTTAGGAACGGTTTTTATAATTTTGTAGGGTACAATTTCTAGTTTCTAAAAATAAATAAATTTTGCTATCTGTGATTACTATTTTAGCGCAAATGGACCAAAATCAGTGTTTTGTCTATTTCGTGTACGGATATTCATGTAAAATATTTATGTAGTTGTTTTATGTAATTTATTATATGTTATTCGAATTCTTGTGTTTCCTATTAATCGATATTTAAGATATTTGAAATGATTCCATTTTGCATTTAATTAAATTTTAAAATGAAGGTTTTAAACATGCTTTAAGGTTTTTTAGATTCACATTTTATTATAATTAGCAAACTAACCTACTATTAAATAATACATTTTTTAAAATTAAATAAACTTGTTTATTTCTCTAAATTCAATATTCTTTCAAATTATTTTCATTTAAATATTTTATAAATTTTTGCTTAGAAAAATTTGTTAATGACATATTTTTGTAATATTGTTCCATTTTGTGAAGTATATATTGTTATTGCTCTTCCTGATGTGTTAAAACAGGATTGAACCGGGTTATTAGTGCAACACCTCTTTCAGCAATATCATTAACAACTAATAATTTTTTAACTATTTTGTTTGCCGCTATATATGATCTATTCTTATGCCAGTTTATAGGATCAGTTTTTAGAAAATTTAAGTTAATTCCAGTAATTTTTTTATTAAATATAGTCTCTAATAATAAAATAAATACGTATTTTTCGTCACAAAATCAGACAACTGAATGAAAGCAAGTGCTTTGTTTGGTAGAGTTCCTCGTTTTGCAAATTCTGAATCACTTAAAATTTTTAAATTAAGTAACATTTTCTTCTTCTCGTCAAAATGAACATCATCATCAAAGAAAGCTAATTTGGCTTCATTTAGGTACCAAAGGTGTCTTAAAAGTTTTCTTTGGACTGCGTCACCTATTCCATCATCAATTGTTTTAAAACTTTCCAATTCTTTAAGAAGTTTCAAGTCATTTAACGGGGCTTTTGGTGCGATTTGGCATAAAAACCAGTATTTTAAATATATACGAACTTCAAAAATGTTAAATTTTCTTGTGTTTCTTCTGAACAAAAAATGTTATGTAGCTTTTCTTCGCTAAATGTTAAATAAAAGAGTTATAGCGCAATGAAGATTGTACTTCCTTTAAGACATTTTTCAGGACAAAGGTAAAAGTCGACTGGCCGGTTTACGACCGATTAACCTAATTTTTGCACACATATTATTTTTTAACCTCTATCTACCAGAAACTGCCAGTGGAGCAAGTTAAATCTAAACTTTTGTAAATCTCATACATTTTATGGGTTATCTATTGGTCACTCATCTAGTTCAGAAGTTATGTAACAAAATATAAACTGAAATCAAATTTTGTATATAAAATTTTAACTAATTTTTTTCAACTTGAAATTTGGCACAAATATATAGAAGGTTTCCATTATCAATATATGTATTTTTAAGGATTTTAAAATACTGTTTTTTGAGATATTAAACTTTAATCTTTATATTATCAATTATAACCTTTGAACTTTCGAAGTATATAAACATTTTACTTGTCCTTTTAGAGTCCATGAATTTTTCTGTTAATGAAATAAAAATTTGAATTGTACAATGTATACTTTAGAAGTTATGAGCAACAAAGGGTGATTAATTTTGGAAAAAATTTAACGGCTTTTTTGATTTTTGAAACGTCAAATTTTTGGACCAGGAGGATTCTTTACTAAGAAAAATTAAGATTTGTGCAACATTTGCAATACTTAATATTTTTAGCGAATTTCATTCAAATCGAAGATCCGAAAATGTCTGTTTTTTGTCCGTTTTGATATGGAATCATTCTATTATTTACATTTATTAAATTTAATATTTCTTTCACTTAAAATTTTGTAAACAAAAAACGAACAAATGACATTATTGCAATTATTGCCTTTTTACATTTAATTTAATTCGGTTCAAAAATAGTTGTTGGTAAAATGTTTTTATGATTCTCTGCACAATTGATTCGGATTCTTTTTGTTTTGTTTTCTTTGTCTTTTTCATACGTACGCACACACAGAGAATTGATTTTAAGTTTAAAAAATAATAACAGTCAACAATTGAAAAGAAAGAGAGCAATTAAAAATATGTTACAAATGAATTGATGCAGATTTGATGCAGTTTAGGGTGTGCCTTATCATAGCGACGCAATAAGACTTGAGAGTGCGATCGCTTTTTTGAACAAGTCTTTCAACCACTTGTTTGTTTTAATAGGAAAAATATTTTGTATGTTTTTATATGAGCATTATATGTATGTGTGTGCATTAATAACTGTGCAAATGATAGTGTTCTCGAAAGTAAAACAGTTGTTTAAAGAGTTATTTATAATACTATTGTGATTTATGATTAAAAAAACTAAAAAATAAAGGTAACCTTGAAAAAACTCACGATAATTTTAATTAGTAAATACATATATTTACTAATTCAAGGATTTCAAATTAGTTTTTCTTTGATAATTGCATACATATTTTTTGCCCGTAAAAGAATTACATTTTTTATAAAACCACGTATTAGGCAATAAAATTTGAAATAGCATGTGTAGTTCGTGTAAAATAATGTAAAAACTGTTTCCCTTACTTTGTATTACATATATGAATATACATGTACGTATATGAAATTAAGTGGTAATTTTAACAAATTTTTATGAGCTATGATTTAATTCTTAATTAAGAATATTTCACATTTATTCATAAAAGAAAAACCAACAATAAAATATACGCGTACTGTATTGAAGAAATAATTCCTTTTCACACTTGTGAAAAGGCCACATATAATAACTACGTATAAAAAAAAAAAAACAAAGCGATAAACTACTTAAATTAAATAAATCATTTCTCAAAGTCTTCTATGATTTGCTTTTTTGCCACAACACTCGCACGACAGTCACACATACACATTATTAATATGTATTAGTCTATTAGTCTACTGATTTGAAAAACAAATCAACTTGCTTTTAAGTGTGTTGTTTATAGCAAACATGTGCAAAATCAACAATAAATACTGTTCATACTGTTCGCTGCCCGAAGTAAAGCATCTACAGTCCCTGTAAATATTTTCTATTCGGAAAGTGGCTTGGAATACTCTTAAAGAAGTTCAAAATCATCGCCAAAGCTATTGACAAAGTAGCATTGAAACTATCTTCGTAGGTAAGAATTGTTCCTCGTAGAAGTATCTTCTAGACGAGTCGAAGTAGACGCCTCTTGATGTCCCGAAGATGACCCTTCTGGACACCACCCGGACGATGATCACAGAAGTGTCGTCTTAGTCTCCTCCAGAAAATCAAAAAGTACCATTAGAAAAACAAAAAAAAAAGTACCATAAAGACCGCTCTTGTGAATTTTTTCCCATATAAGACCATATATATTTTATTTCATGTTTCTAGGTTAAATTTGGTGTAACACAAAAAATATTATATTAAGTAGAATTTCTGCAACAGTGCATATCATCTGTTTTTCCTAATCCAATACCATTAAGTACAACTCTTGGTTTGTGAATTTAATAAATACTGCAAACAGCGACATCTAGTGCTTAATATATTGTTATTGCCCAGCGAACAATACTGTTTATAAAAAATTTTGATTTATTCCCTGTAATAAACTATCTAAATATTAACTGTAATATTTTCGGAACGGAACGTATGGTTTCTTGCTGGCTATGTTTTGGATACTATCATTTAAAATGTAGTGGTCTTAGGGTTCGTGATACAGATGTGCTCCTCGATTCCTCTAAATTCATACATTGGACTCGTCCTAATTGTAGTAAACACTGAACTTTAAAACTTTTTTAAAAGCTTTAAAGGAGAGTTTGAGCAACTTAATAAAGACTTTATATCTTTGCAAGGTAAACTCATTAAATTTGGTGAACTATTTACTAAGTATACAAATTTAGATGAATTATCCAAGTCCCATCATAATTCATCTCCAAAGCGAAAGAAACTAGCTGATAAATCTCCAATTATACCCATTGTAACATATCCTTCATCGGAAGTGGAAATTTCATTATCCACTTTCGTTAATCCAATGCCATTAGTATTAGGCAATGTCCCATTATTTGGAAATACTGTTAAGTATCCATCAATGTACCAAATTCATCGATAGTATCTTTTGAGACTGGGCCTGAACCTAGAGAGCTGCGTATACTTCCGCTTAGAAAAACTATTTTTATTTATTTATGATATATATGATGATTCATATAGTTCCTTATATCATTAAATAGTTCCTTATAATGATATAAGGAACTATATGAAAGTTAAATTCATTACGTTATTCCTGATAATATCAATATTTACAAAATAAATGCAAGAAATAGAGCATCATTCAACATTATTGTTCCTGTTGAATTATTTGATCAAGTTGTGAATACAAATTTCTGGCCGAAAAAGGCTCTGGTACGAGAATTTATTTACCGCGAAGATGATAATATTGCCCGTATTCCAGTATCCTCCATAAAATCAAAAAACTAAAACCATCCTTAAGTTTTAATATAATATATCAAAATGTTAACGGTATAAATACAAAACTTTCTGACTTATTCCGAAATAATTACGATTTTGAATCTCAGGTAATCGCTTTCACTGAAACATGGCTTAATGGTAATACATATAATTCCGAGATATTATGTGATAATTATCAAATTTTTAGAAAACTTGGTGTTGGTGTTTTATTGGTCGTGTCAAATGAATTTCTTGTTGAAGAAATCCTTGAATACTGAAATAATTGCTGTTGTTATAAAAATGAAAAATAAGTCAATGTACGAAACATGTTCATATATTCCTCCTAACTCTGATCCTTTGGTGTATAAAAATCATTTATTGGCAATTAAATCTATTGCTGATAAACTTAATCCATATGACCACTTAGTTACACTGATTTTAATATCCTGGGTCACATTATTTCATACAGACTTCCTTGTACCCATAAATCCGATTGATTGGATAGAAGACTTCTTAAAGTCTCTCCCCGATTTAAATATTTTCCAAATAAATGGTGTTTCAAATTCTAACAATAGAATGTTAGACTTAGTATTTCTGAGCAATACTTCATTATTTGATGTAGTAATTTTTAAAAATTTTAATTTTTATTTCACACTAGAGATGGGCATCACTAAGGCAGTTCCTTTGAAGAAACAAATTAAAAAATAATGGGTCTCCTTGGAAAATTACCACGCTGACATGTTTGAAAAATCAAATGAATCGTTTGTTAAGAAAGTTTAGATAATGTGTTTGACCAATGTCAATATTTTATTATTAGAAGCTATTATAATTTAGAAAATAAGAGATGTTATACGAAAAACTTTCGAAAAACTTCCTCATACCCGACTACAATGATAATTAATAATGAAATGCATTTGACAAGGTCAATCACGATCTATTAATTGCTAAACTGAATGCAATTGGATTCTGTGGTAACTTCCTTAAATGGATTTGTTCCTATCTGAAAATCGTAAACAATGTGTAATGTCCAATAGCACATTGTCTAATTATATGAACATTACTTCCGGAGTCCCACAAGGCAGTCATCTTGGTCCACTATTATTTCTTCATATTATAAATGATCTTTCTAATTCCATTCATTATGCTAAAGCTATTTCTAACTTTATCAAATAATTAAGATCCAGCTTTAATACTTGGTGCACCATTCACCTAATGGAACAGAATATTAAGAAATATCATTAAATGCCTTTCTATAGATATTCCCCAATTTGCAATGATTACTACATTGGCGATACAAAATTGAACTCGGTTGAATCTTTCATTGATTTAGGAGTAAATTTTTATAAAAAATTCAACTTCAATAAACATATAATAATGACTGTGAACAATGCATATGGTGTCTTAAGTTTTATTAAACTGTAGTCGAAAGAATTCATTGATCCATACGTGACGAAGAGGCTATTTACTACATTAGTTAGACCTATTCTGGAATATGGTTCAGTAATCTGGGACCCACAATATAATGTTTACATTCGTAAACCTAAGATGGAACTGTGATTCAAACCTTCCACCATATCGTAGCCGCTTGGTTCTTATAAAACTTCCAACTTTAAAAAGTGAAGGATCAATGCAAACATTTCGTTTTTCTTAAACATTGTTAATGGAAATATTGATTTTGAATATCCCCTTAGTAAAGTATTCATTAATGATCCAAATAGAAAACTTAGATCATATATTCCACTTTTAATCGATTTTAATAGATCCAATTTCGCAGATTTTGATTCATTTCGTAGAATATGCATCGTGGTGAATAAATATTATGACCTAATAGATTTTGCTGATGCTGGTACTGAAATTAAAAATTTGTATTTCTCATTTTTTGATAAGTTATGAATACGATATAAATTTGATCTGTATGTTCATCATTGGTTTCAAAGATACATATGGTGCCAAAAAGTACGAAAATACAGTTTTTACCCGTTTTCTCCCTAAAACGGCTGATTTCCAAAAAAGTACCAGACACCTGTCCAATTATTTTTTAAATGAATAACGATAACTATTCAGTTTTATTTGTATCATTTTACCGTTTTTTACGCCCTAAACATTTGAATTTCCAAAAATCGCTTCTATATGCAGGGAGACCCACCCACGTTCCAAATTTCGTATCTCTAGCTTCAGCCGTTTAGGCTGTGGGATCAATCAGTAAGTCAGCCAGTCTGTAACGTTACTCTTTTATATACATGGATTCATTAAATTTCAATTCATTTCAAAAACGAGGGATTTATGTATTTTTTTAATAATTTTAAAATTCTTTGCGGCTGGGGAGCCGAGAAATTTAAATTCAATTCGGATTTAGTTTTATTTTATATATAATTTGCAATATTTGTTAACACTTTATATATTCTATACGGGCTTTTTGCCTGTGTAATATTGCTTTTTGGCCTTGAAGGCTTCAATGTTACTTTGATTAAATAAAATAAAATAAAATAAAATAAGAAATTGTTTCTTAACAAAAACGCAAACTTTTTGTGAATTTTTGGATTTTAATTAAATTTAATTAATTGCAAAAATATTTGAAGATTTTGTTGGCCAACTTTAATTCATTCTTAGAATATTTCAAGATGGTTATTAGGTAAAAATCATATTTTAAAAATTTATAAAAATTAATTCTTAATTTTGTAAAAAAAAACGTTATATTTAATATTTAATATCCCAAAGTTTTCTTTACCTATTATGTATTAAATAATTATCGCTGTTGCAGCATCTTAAATTTACCAAGTAGTCATAACTTCAGCCATTCATCATTTGTATGAGTTTTAGGTGCAGATGCTAAATTCGTAGTTACAGTAACTGCTGTTACACCAGATGTTGATGAAGTGGACGATGTTCCTATTGTCGATTGTTCATATATTTCACCGCTTTCAACTTCTTCGCTGCTGGCAGAAACTTTTACTGTTTTTAGATTTGTACAATCGTTACCATCAATACTGACAACACGACCATTATTTTCTATAGCTAAATGACCCATGCAGCCTTCAAATAATATATCATTTATAGCTTTACGTGCTAAAAGTTTTTGATCTGGTGTCAGTTCATCATATTGTACAGCCCATGATTTAGCTAAAATTTCTGATGATTCCGACAGTTTACCACAACAATGATGAGAAGAATTAGTTGAAGTCATAGTTTTAACATCTCGCACAAATTTTGTAGATACGCTGGTAATGTCATTGAGTTTAATAGTATTAGTAGATGTTGTGCTACCTCCTTGTAATCCTGATGGTTTTTGCAGTTGTAGTGTTGCTATATTTTGTGCATTTGTTGTTTTTATACACCATTGGGCAGTCGGCATTGATTCATTTTCTGTAGTATACTCATGAAATACTTGTTGCTCTTGAGATTCTTCATTGATTTCTAAAGGCGGATCTGCGGTAATTACATTATGGGTTAATTGGGCCACATTATCGGCGGTTAGTTCTATTTTTTGATTATTAGTTTGAATATTTCGTTGTAAGGTGTAATTTTGATATTCATCTTGATGGTCATGATATTCCTGCTGTGATTGGTTATCTTCTTCATCTTCCTCCTCTACGCAATTATTGATATCTAATGGATTCGGTTGTATTTCTGAAGTGCAATCACTTTTACCATCTACTAGTGCATGTGTTAGCTCATCCGGTGCATAGTCGAAATCTGGCTCTTCTTCAAGATCATACTCGAAGTCGTGCGTTGAATGAGATTGATATTCGATTAAATGTTCTTTTTTCGGAGTCATTAAATATTGATCTGATGATTTTTGTTGTATGGCAGTATTGGAACGTCGTTTTCGCTAAAAATTAAAAATTTAAAAAGAATTTGAATTTAAGATAAAAAACATAACAAATTTTATTTAATTTGGCTATTTTTTATACCAAACATTTTTGTTAACGATATGTATTCATGTAATTTTTTTCTTTAATTCAAAATTAAAATTAAATTTGAAAATTTTTTATTATATACAAACATTTTATTATCGAAAATTATTTCAAAAATTTTCTGACAAAAATGTATTTATAGGAAATATTTTATTACGTAACAAATAGGTATCTGAATATCATTATTTATTACATTCCGATTTTAATTACATTGTTTCCATTTAAAACACTTTCAAGCACTTACAACTACCTATGTATACGACATGACCATAATAACTAACTCCTTGGGAAGAAATTTGATATTTTGATATTCGAAAAAAATTATTTTAGCGGAGCTGGTGTTCGACATAGCCGAGGAGAAGGCCGAGAATGCAGAAAAACTTTATTAAACTCTAAAAGCATTATTTAATTTCTATATCTATTTTATATTTAAATTTTTTTATTAAACAAATTTTTTATCCCAAAATTTTCTATTAAACAATTTTATAATAAAAATTATAAAAAATTATATCCGAAAAATTTTCTATTAAAAAATTAAATCTATCAAAAAATTCTATTATTTCCTAATTTATCTATTAAAAAATATTTCAGCAGAAAATTTTCGATTAAAAGAATGTTTATCCTAAAAATGTTCTACTAAAAAGTTTTTATATGAAAAATTTTCGATTGAAAAAATGTTTATCTGATAAATTTTCGATTAAAAAATGTTTATCCGAAAATTTTTCGATTAAAAAAAATTCTCAGTTAAAATAAAATATATCCAAAAAATGTTCAGTTAAAAAATGTTTATCCGAAAAATTTATGATAAAAAAATTTTGATCCAATAATTTTCTATTAAAAAATGTTTATCCAAAAAATGTTCAATTAAAAAATTTTAATCCAAAAAAATTTTCAATTAAACAATTTTTATCCAAACAATTTTTTCCAAAAAATGTTCAATTAAAAAATTTGTATCCGAAAAATTTTTTATTAAAAAAATTTATTTTTTATTAAAAAATTGTATCGAAATATTTTCCATTGAAAAAATTTTATTGAAAAAATATTCTATTGAAAGAAATTTATCCGAAAAATTTTCTATTAAAAAATTTATCCGAAATAAGTTTTTGTTAACAAATTGTTATACGAAACATTATACGAAAACGAAAAATTTTCTATTGAAAAAAATTATCCGAAAAATTTTCGATTAAAAAAATTCTCCAAAAAAAATTTTATTTAAAAAATGTTTATCCGATAAATTTATGATTAAAAAATGTTTGTACAAATAATTTTCGATTAAAAAATGTTTATCCAAAAAATGTTTTAATGTTTTAATCCGAAAAATTTTCAATTAAAAAATTTTTATTAAAAAATATTTTCCAAAATATTTTAATATTGAAAGAATTTTATTGGAAAAATATTCTATCGAAAGAATTTTATTGGAAAAATATTCTATCGAAAGAATTTTATCGGAAAAATATTCTATTAAAAGAAATTTATCCGAAAAATTTTCTATTAAAAATTTTTTATCCAAAAATTTTAATTTAAAACATTTTGTCCGAAATAATTTCTATCAAAAGAAATTTATCGGAAATATATTCTATTAAAAGACATTTATTCGAAAAATTTTCTATTAAAAAAATTTTATCCGAAAAATTTTTATTAAAAAATATTTTCCGAAATATTTTCTATTGAAAGAATTTTATCGGAAAAATATACTATCGAAAGAATTTTATTGGAAAAAATATTCTATTAAAAGAAATTTATCCGGAAAATTTACTGTTAAAAAATTTATCGTAAAAAAATTTTGTTAACAAATTGTTGTACGAAACATTTTTTTTATTACAAAATTCTATTATTCTAAAGAAATAATAATCCGAATATCTATTATTGTATTCCGCCAACAAATTTTTATAAGAAAAAAATTCTATACAATTTTTTATCCTTGAAACTATTAATATCAAAATTTTGCATTATCCTAAAACCTTTGTATCAAAAATTCTTTATGAGTAGGAATGTTTTACATTTTTCCATTTTTTTTAATTAAGATGATTAGAGATTTACAATATCTTTTAAATCTTATTTAGTTAGCTAATTCTACAACCCGATTTTTATGTTTAATTTTTATTTTTAATTATGTTTAATTTCTCTTATTTTCCTTGCTACTAAAAATTCATATGAATCTACTCTTAATACTGTCTAACTCTCTTTACTCATAATAAATAATCAAAATAAAAAAAACAACAAGCAATAACATCAACATTAAAAACTCACCATTATACTTTTCTCACCATCATCTTCTAATAGTTTACGTTTTTTATCACGTCTCGCATCGGCCGTTTGTAGAAAACATAATAAATCAAAATACCATAAAGTCGATTGATAGTGACGACCCTCTTGTAGACTCATGTTGATTCGCGAACATTCACGCCGATAATTAGTACGAAATATGTTGATTTTTCGTAAAACATCTTCACGATCTGCATTCGGTTCAATTTCCCTTAACTTATCGACCATTATATCGTAGGCATCACATTTGACTTGGCGATTTTTATACAATGGATTATTCATATCCCAAAGAGCCGGTAAAGATTCGTATAAATAAAAGAATTCTGTCCAGAATTTTTTATTATGTATGGAATGTATAGTTTGCCGATGTGTAGACATTTTCTTTTATTTGTTGTGTTGTTTGGAATAATTATTGCTTTGTAGTTTATTGTTGTTGCTGCTGCTTGGTGACGGGGTATATTATTGTTTGTTTATTTGTGTAGTTGTTGGTATTTTTGTTTAGAAGCTGTATGTTTTTGTACACATGCATACATATGTACGTAGGCAGACAAAGTTCGCAAAGAAACGATTCACTACTCTCCAACTAAAATGCTTGACAAACAAACCGATTGGCTTGAGCGACAAAATTCAACTAAATTTTTAAAGTGCGCGCTCTGAAATGCTTGTCTCATTGCTTGAAATAGAAGCAGAAACAAAGCAAAACAGATGAAAATAAAAACGTTTTTTTTTTTATTATACTTGTTTTTAATTCTATATGGTTTTGTTTTTATTTTATATACAAACAGTGGGTATATCGAAAAAAATGTTGCGGTAATGAATATCAAAAAAATAACATAAAAATAATAAATACTTTAGAATGTTTTAAATAATACCAACTAAATATATTAAAAAGAAAAACGTAAAGAACTTGTGAAGTTTGTATTGTAATAAGTTAATACTGTGAACTAATGTTGAGAATTCCAAGTATTGTTGCTACAAATTTACTTGTTTTTCTTTCCTTCTTTTATGTTAAAAACTTTAAAGCTTTTTTTATATGTAACTACATTGTTTTAGAGCTTGAAAGCTTTATCTTATAAAGAAAACTTTTGCTGAATTCAAATTAATGCTTTCGAAATGAACTATAAGAGTTCATTTGTCATAACCAAGAACAACAACAACACCACACAATGTGTTTAGTTTAATTTCATTCTTCAAGTAAAAAGGGGGGTTGTTTGACGACTTATTTTTATTATTATTTTCTTTTTTGCACTTTACATTATGTCTTCTATAGATGGTAAACAAACGTCTACCGTCCCTCAGCAAGCAAAAGATCAACGTACACTTCTCATACATAATGTCCGTAAACATCCACGGCTGTACAAAAATGAATTTTTACGTACGCCATTCTTACATCGTCATGAAAAACAACAAATATGGGATCAAATTGCACAAGAATCAGGATTTGAGAAAAGTGAGTAGTTTGAGTGAAATTTGTTAAGTTAAAGTACAGTGGTTTTATGCGAACGATTATTAGCCTTATTTTATTTATCGTCGTCAACAGAACACAACGCCGTTTTTTTTTTTATGTTTTGTTACAATTTCGTATTCCCGTTGGCAATGTTGTCATATTTAGATGACGGATAACTGTTAACATATGTTCGTTATTTTGTAAGAAAAATTGATTGTCTTTGATTTTGTTGTCGGCATTTTAAGTGTTATTGTATTCTGTTGTTTTTCAAAAATTAAAAAATAATAATAATTTAGATATTTTCAACATTTGTGTTGTGTTTATGTAAATGTTTGTGGAAAAAATTAAAATAACAAGTGGAAGAGCTTGAAAGGAAGCAATTACTAACCAGAGGATTTCGTAGGGGCTTTGTTCCTAATAATTTTTAGGAACAGTTGGAGACTCTTGCCACTCCGATAAATTCTCTTGGTCTACCAATTAGAACTGTTATTAGCTTGGCAGCATTGTTATAAAACTATGCTCTCCGATGAAATTCTTTTTACAGTTTTGGAGAGACTTACATTTCAAAATCAAAAGAAAAATGGCCGCATGAAGTCCAGAGTCTCGGACAAAAACTTTGGCTGTGACAGTCCAAGATTTAAATCATTTCCAACGCTAATCTGGTACGATGTTGATGCCAATTTTATTGTGTATTTCAATTTAGGATCAAGTTCATTAATGTAGAAGAATTTTTGTAAAATACAGAAAAAGATTTATTGGATGAAATGTATTTTCTGATCGGCTACAATCCTGATCAGCATCCAGGAGCCTATCCTACCACTAGGCAGTAGTAATACCATTTTTATTAAAGATTTACTTTTTTTACAAATAAATTTTTATTTAACTTTAAATTTTGCATAAACTGCAAAGAACTTTATTTTTTTTTTATCAAAAACAGTAAACAAAATGAATCAGATGTCTGTAATATTATGGAATGTGTGCCCTATTTTATTAATATTAACGATAAACAGTCGGATAACTACCAAATTAACATAGAATTGATGATGTCTTTGAATAGAATTGATGTTGCTTTGAAATTGCCGACGCCAAATAGAATTAGGGTGAATAAGACATAGGGTGACAAAACCAGTTAAGACCGAAATAAAATTTAAACCATTGGTAGGCACCCATATATTCGCTCTTTTCACATGCTCAACTCGAACGTCCACAAAAAACAAAACAAAAACATAAAAATTTGAAATAAATAGACACCCGCAACACAGATCGACCAATCGATTTGTATATCCTATCTTTGTGCCTATCAATGATTTAAACAAGTGGAGTGTATGTTATTGCATGAAAAATAGTCAAAATTGTGCTTCGGTCTAAATCAAACTAAAATACATGTGATATGTAGAGAGGTCTGTGTGCACATTTCTTACAATCAAATCATATATAGATTTCTATAAAACTTAGATACCCGAAGACCAGCGATCTTCCAAATTAATTCGAAAACCTAAAGTTTTATTTAACCTTTAACAAGTTACTTTCCAGTGACGTACAAATGAAAAATATAGCCTTTTGGGTGTATCTATGCTAGAATTTATTTATAACAAATGGAGAAACATTAATCAACTATTCACGCCATAAGAAGTTTTCGGAAAGTAAGAAGTGTTTGTCTATCGCGCGCTCTCATATTAAAATATTAAAAAGTAATTTTTAACAAACATTTCATTACCCGCAGAATTTTCTACAGGAACGAAATTTGCTTCTAAAATTTAAAAATAATTTATATGAAAAATTTCATTACTCGAATATTTTTTTATCCAAGAAATTTACTTTCCATACATTTCATCGTTGAATTTATTTACTACCTAATTATCGCTTAAAACATATAATCCATCAATTTTTTTTCTTTATATTTCCTTTTATTTTTTGTTTTTAGCTGAAGATGCCAAATGTAAATGGCGTTCATTAATAAACTATCTGCGTCAACATCTCGATAGTGTGGCTCAAAAGAAGATACGACGTTACATACCCAACAGTAATAATCCTGAAGATAAATACGTACAATTAAATGATTGGCCTTATTATAGTGAATTGGAATTTGTTGTGCCATATGTTAAATATGCAGCCAGCAAACAAAGCAATAATTTAGGAAATCATTTAGAAATCTCTTCCAGTGAAATAGATATGATAATAGAAGGTATTGAAGCAGAAGTAAATAATGAAAATCAAGATCGAAAACAGAAACTAAAATCCGAAGAATTAAAACAGCAATTGGAAAAAGAACGTGGTAAAAAAGGGGAGGAGGAGGATGAGCCGAAAGAAGTAATGTTATTCGATAGTAAAGACGAAATGTCAGAAGATGATGAAATTTTAAAAGAATATTTTGAAAACATGTTAAAATCTACTTTAAAATTACCTCGATTTCATCAGAATCGTATTAGGCAAAAATTATTAGATTGTGTAAATGAACAAAAAGAAGTATTGAATAAAATTAATTAGATCTCTATCTGTTTTTATTTTCACATAAATAAAACTTTTTATACTTTGACATTGCTTACCACTTATACAGATTTGTATGTTAGTTTTATATTACGACGACGATGAGGACGATAACGACATCTAGGCTACTTCAACACGACGTATTACAGATTTACATTCATCATTACGGAAAACACGATAATAACTATTGATTTTGCCCAAAGTCGAAATGAAAGCTTCATCGTGGGTGATTATGATCAACATAAAGTTGGATTGTGACTGACGATCTTCGACAATACGATTAAGGGCATCACATAATGATATAATATTATTGCGATCCAAATTGGTGGTAGGTTCATCCAAAGCTAAAACACCACAGTTACTGCTGAAGGTCTCGGCCAAAGCCATACGTATAATAAGCGATGCTAAAACTCTTTGACCAGCACTACAGCGTCCACGCATTTCAATTTCTGAATTATTTTTCGATTGTATAACGCGATAATTATAACTGCGACGACGATCCATGGGTGAGGCCGATTCTTTACCCTCTTCCGTTTGGATTTGTATGTAGTCAATGTCATTACCACGATAAATAAGACGCCAGTATTCACGTATCAAACGATTGATTTCTTGCATTTTTTCAGTGTGGAATTGCATGAGGGCCCATTCTAAGGCCACACGATGTTGCCCCAAATCATTGACTACTTTCTTAGTCAATTGGACTTCGTAGTAAATGCGACGATAATTCATAAGAGAATCGCGATATTTGGGTTCATTCAATTCACGTTCTAATTTTGTTATTTGATGTTTAATTTCACCTTTTTGGCCCAAGAGTTCACCTTTACGTACAGTAATCTTTTCACGCTTTTTCGTTAATTCCGATTTCTCTTTGGAAACATTGGAGAAATCTAATTTTCCCAACTCCTCACAGAGGGCTTCGTATTTAACATTCAAATCCTTAAGTTTTTCTTCCAATATTTTCAGCTCACGATTGTCTTTAAAGTCACGATCTATTGATTCCTGATTTGCAATTTCCGCCTTTATGGCATCTAATTTTTCCACAGTTTCAGCAATCTCTTCGCCCTAAAAATGTTTTAAAAAAATGGTGTTTAGAATTGTAACTTTTATTTATATTTAATTCAAACAAATACTTTTTTCTTTAGATCTTCCTTGCTGGCATTCAGAGATTCCTCAATATCTTTCAATTGTTGTTCCAGGTTTAATTTTTGATAATCCAATACTTCATTGTCCAGCCTTAATATCAATTTTTTATTGGCAAATATTTAAAACAATTTTATAAACATTTTATTTACCTATTAATATCATGATCCATTCTTCTATAATTATCCAACTTCTTTTGCATTTGATTAATTTTAACACGATTCTTTTCTTTAAGTTGAGATTTTTCTGTGGTGGCTGCATTTAATTGTTGCTTTAAAGGACCAATTTTTGCTTGCTTTTCTTGCATATCAGTGACCATGTTAACTAACAGACTGTTTAGTTCAGTTTTACGTTCTTTAAGTTGTGGAAGATTTTGTATGCCTTCTTGGAGTTTTATTTGCTGATCTTTTAAACTATTTGGGAAAAACACAAAACAAGATTTATTAAGTTTTTAGTTATTTTTAGATAAATAAGAACTTACGAATTTTTCAATTCTCTTAATTTATTAAGAGCATCCATATTCTTTTCATAATATTGTTGATTCTTTTCCAATTCTTTACGTTTCTCTTCTAATTCTGTGGATATGGTTGTTTTTTCCGCTTGTACTTCATCTATGGACACATTGTCAGTTTCTTCTCCTTGGGGCATTTTCTTTTTCAACTTTTCAATATCGTTTTTAAGGCGATTTGATTCCTTAATGGACTCATCTAATAACGACATATCACCCATCATTGAATTGGCTGTTTCCATGGTAGAAGTGGGATCTGCTAAAAGAGTTTGTGTGCTTTCCATTTCACTGCTACATTCGGCCAATTGATTTTCAAAAGTTTTTAGATCTTCTTTCTTTTTGGGTATATCCACTTCTAAACGATTAACTCTGTCGATGACTGATTTTAAATGTAATAAACCTTCGTATTTCTTTTGTTCTTCCTTTAAAAGTTTTTCTACCCTTTTAATGTTTTGTGGTAAATCTTGGATTTTATCAGTTAACTCTGTGGTTAGATTAGCGGCCTATTAATTAAAAAACAAATACAATCAGAAAAAAATAATCAGGAAATAAAATAATGTTACCTCATCTGTATCCATACACTTCTGACACAGTGGACAATATGGCTCTTCATCTATTTTTTGCAAATAATTCTTGTAAAATACTTCTGCTGACTTTTGAGCACCATATTCTAGTTGATATTTACTAACTGATGCTTCGGCTTTGGCCAACATCTCTTCGTAGGGTGTAGAACGACATTTCTCAAAGATTTTCTCTTTACAATCTTCCAATTCTTTTTCGCATTTTTGCAAATCATCTTTAAGATTTTTGCGTTTAATTTCAATTCTTTGTTGCTTTAATTTGAGCGAGTTTAATTTATCGTTGTATTCCTTGATTTTGATGCGTGATTTTTCATAAGACACTTTTAAATGGCGCTGAAAATTTGCTTCTATTGTGCGTCCTTCCTCAAAAACTTTACGAAAATTGTCACTGTGTTTACTTTTCACCTTGCGCATTTCCTCTTCCCGCTTTTCCAGCTCCTTCTCTTTAATACTCAATTCGGCCACCAGTTTCGAAATGGAGTTAAGGAATGTCAAACGTTCATCTACTTTACGAAATTGTGCTTCTAGTTTCTTAATAACTTCTTTATCATTTTTCAAAGAGTCACGAAATTCGTTTTGATTGAATTTTGCCAACGATTCTTCATAACATTGCTCAGTTTCTTGGAGCTTTTCAGTAACCACCTTAAGCTGTTGAGTGGCTTTTTCTGTTTGTAAAATATTCTTTTCTAACTGCTCGGACTCTTTTTCGTAGGCTTTCTTTTGTTTTTGCATGGTTGAGACAGCTTCTTGCAACTTGGTCAATTCAACTCGTAACTGATCGATTTTAGTTTGACGCTCTTGATCTTCTTTATCGTGTTGCGTTACTGCTTCAGTTATTTTACATTGTTCAGCAACTAAGACGCCTTGTATTTCATCTAATAACTCGGTTATTTCATCAACGCAACTCATTAAATTAAATGTTATGGGTAGATTTAGTTCCTGACAAAGATTTTTTAATTTATCGGCTCTTTTTTGTTTGCAATCATGTTCTTTTTGCTTTTGTTGTTGTATAAGAACCCGTTTCTTGTCTATTTCATTGTGTCGACTTTGTAGACCTTTCTCTTCGACTTTTTGAGCTTTAAGTTTTTCCTCAACTTCTTTACGTTCCATACGTTTTTCAACAATTCTCTGTTGGAATGAGGATATTTCATTGTCCAATTCTTCCATGGTTCCCTCGAACATTTTCTTAATTTTCTTTTTGAGTCCATTCATTTGATCGTTACAATTTTTTTGTCTGCGAAAGATATATTTTATTTGAAAATTAAATTTTGCTAATTAGGAAAGTAAAAAGAAAACTAGACAAATAAATCATATTGGACATTAATTTCATTACTACATTATATAGTAATGTATTTATATATAAAAATAAACAAATTAAGATTTGTTAAGTCAAATTTATTTAAAATACCACATGATCGTGTCTGTCTAGATTTCTAAGCTTCTTTTAAATTATATTATAATAATTTTATAATACTCACTTAGTTTGCAATTCTACTTTTTGAGCCTGATATTTGCCAACATCATATTCAATTTTGTGAATTTGCTTTAAACGTTCCTCTATAGGTGCCATTTCATCTTCACACAATTTACATTGTTCATCGATAGTTGTAGCTTTTTGTTGATACTTTTGAAGGCTTAAAGATTTACCTTCCATTTCCTGTTTCAAATGTTCAACAAAACGTAAATCGGATTCTGCAACAAGAAAATACATATTTATATAGTGAATCCTTTGAAAATTTCGATATATTCCTTCAAAATATAACTTACCCTTAATCTTCAATTGTTCCATTTCATCTTTACGCATCTTAATGATACGATCTAAAGCCTTATTATATTCGGTTATACCAAAAATAGCATCAAACTTTTC
The DNA here is from genome assembly GCA_001735545.1 of Phormia regina. Taxonomy (NCBI): domain Eukaryota; kingdom Metazoa; phylum Arthropoda; class Insecta; order Diptera; family Calliphoridae; genus Phormia; species Phormia regina. The sequence continues at coordinate 24,372 of MINK01172286.1, forward strand.
TTTAAGTTTTTTAGCCTCATCTAGAGGCCAGCTGGAATCTTCCTGATGGCAAAATAATACATTATTTATAATGGCTTTCGATACACCCATAAATTGGCTCATAACCAGATCAACATCAGCACAACGTTTACTTATCGACTCACCACCCTTCTTGTCGTCATCATTTAAATAATTCAAAGTAGCATCCAAAGTTTCAAACTTATTACGTTTCATGCCCAACTTCATAGAACGACAGATAGATAGGCGGGCACCTTGAACATTGCGTACTTCCAATTTAATTTGACCCAAGACATCAGTAAGACTAAAAATCTTGGGATCATGAACGAAATTTTTACCGCGGTCACTGCCCGGCGGACATTCACCCGTTAAGGCGTACTTAAGACATTCAATAACCGTAGTCTTGCCACAACCATTTTCACCCAAAATTAAAGTAACCGGTGAACTAAAACGTATAACCTGTATTTTGGTGATATAAAATTATTAGCATCATAACATAGTGTATGTAAACCGAAAAAATGCATAAGAAAAAAACAGAAAAACAGCATCTAAAACAACAATAATGTATGTGTACCTGTGCATCACCAGCGTTACCACCAAAACTGCGTATACCTTGTATAGAAAGTCTCTCTATGGTAGACATTTTCAAACACTTTTTTCTCTTATTTTTTATGAGAGTTTTTTAAAAAACAATTATTTTTGCAAAATATATATTTTAAAATTACACTTAGTATTTACGATAAACAAAAAACACAAACATTTATTTAAAAAACACAGTTTTTTGCACACCAAATAAAATTTCACAACAACAAAAAATATTTGCGCGTCTTCTGAATTTTTCTGACTTTTTAAATAGTGTTGCAACTCGAAAAAATAAAACATACATATACACTGTGCAAAGTGCAGTATAGAAATTGTTTTTGTAAAAATGTTAAATTGAGCTACATGTAGCTTAAATAATTTCTAATAGGAATTCCAAAAGTTGATGGATATTGCATAAAAATCACCGGGACTTTTGGTCTTCCTCAGTTTATTCATTATGTGTTTTTTATTAGAAACTGTCCGATCTGAATTATATAATGACATGTACATGTATAATATATTAAATCCTTTTTTAACAAAGCCGGTGTTCGATATACACAGAGAAAACAGAGCAAGGAAAAGCCGGCAATAGAAATAAATAAATACGTTTACCAACACTGTATATTTGCAAATTTAAATCCGGCAACCTTTTTTCTTTTTTCCTTATTATTCATTGGGTGTTTATACTTTTTGTTTATTTACATTATTTTATTTATTTCTTTCCACTTGGATATAAATAAATCAAATAATTTTAAGTTTTATTAATAAATCAGCGTTAAAATAATGTCTGATATAGCCACTGATCCCATTATAAATGTATATATTAAATTGCTTAAGTAAGTTTTAAAAGGACTTTCATTTTTTTATTTGTTTACATACAATACACTTAAAAAAAATCATAACTTCACAGTAAAACTCAGTCGGAATTCAAACTGCCTGAATTTAGTGAAATATATTTGCGTTTAGCTTTTAAAGAAGTTTGTGGTAAAAATTACGTAAGTTATTCGATAAAAAATCAATTATAATATGTTAAATAAGTTTATTTCTTATTATATATTTTAGTTAATTTCTACAGAAAATTTGCAACTATATCGCAAACTTTTAGTTTTATACTATTGTGAGCAATATCCTTACCTAGCATCAGTTATTAATATAATGGAAAGATGTTTTACCAGAGAGGATATAAATGATATTATTTCTGAACAAGATAAGACACTTACTAAATGGAGGAATTTTATAAATAATTATATTAGAGATAATAAAGTGAAAAAACGTAAAATTTGTTTGTTAGATGATGAGATGTTAAAAAAGAAAATAAATATTTGACTCAATAAAATGTTTTTATTTTTTCCTTTTTATAAAAATATAAGACAAAAAAAGTCGACGTTCCCACAAAGCAAAAGAATGCAAAAATAGTTATCATTTCAGTGCTAAAGTTTTTTTATATTTCAAAGTCTATACATAACAAATTTTCGCCATAAATGAGTATAAGCTTTAAATTTTATTTTGAATAAATAAATTATATATCAGATTCCTAATTGAATTCGAACATAGTTTCCAAAAATATATATTTTTAAATTCAATACGATAATTTTGCATATATTCTTAAGCTTATTTACATGTAATTTAAATAACATGTACACATTTTTATTCAATTTATAAAATTAATTTTAATTTATAATTTAAACTTAAAATTTAATGAACTAATAAAAAAAAAAAAAAAAATAAAAATAAATTCGGCTATTAATATTTTTTTTTTTTT